>JBAMJV010006819.1:0-145531 GCA_037951105.1 Echinarachnius parma | reverse complement strand
GCACCACAACGTGGAATGTTTACCCCCAGTTTGTACTTAATATTATATTTATTACTTCATCACAGGACCACTGCATCAGCTACAGGGATGCTTTCCGATGAGATAATCTCGAACCTAGCCAGACAAGTCCCGCCTACAAATATTTATGACCTGGGCGTCGAGCTAGGAAAGTCAAATGCCGAGATCAACTGTGCGTTGAACAAACACCAGCATAACATCGAAATGGCTTCAATGGAAATTCTCATGGCGTGGAAGGCGGAGCATGGGTATGGACCTGAGCAAATAAAGGAGCTGCATGGAATATTTGAGTCGATTGGAATTGAGCTTCTTCCTAATGAGAGTATATCAAGGTTCACTACAAGGTAAGTCATTAGATTACTATATTAAATTGTGTTAAACGTGTTGGACTAACTGGGGGGGGGGGGGGGGGGGGGGGGGGTTAGCCATGGACGGGCTCAACACGAACAAACCGTTTCTTTTTTAACGGTCAGCCCAAATGCTATGGGCATGGAAACCAAATTATAGGAGAAATTACGTTATTGGGTCTTTTAACACAGAGCGTCTTGAATTCAATCATTCAATGTGGTAAGGTGTGTTGTATCCCTCTTGAAGCTAGCGCTTAGCCGCTAATGATTTACATGCGCGAAATTGTGTTGAGTAATTTAGCATGCCCATTGTATTGTGTGGTGGCATATGATTGTATGCATAAGTGGCTCTATTATTCATATAGCTTGGAATCCCGTTTTTCTTTGATCTTTTTCAATTACATTATATATTTCTGGTCAGTTCGTTATATGTTTGAATTAGTTATTAAACAAAAGCTGCATCACTTGGGTGATCCCTCGCATATATCCCCAAGTTGATTTCCATCCTTCGGGTTTTTGTCAGGTTTATAATAGCTTCTGACAACGCGAGCAATGAAGAATTAAGGGGTTTCAGAGACGAGCGCCGTCATAGGCTTTTCTATAGCTAAGTCGGTAAGAGCACCGGTCTAGCAATTCGGAGGTAGCGGGTTCGAATCCCGTTGAAATCCCATTTATTCTTTGCTCTTTTTCAATCACATTATATTTTTTGGTCAGTTTCTTTATAATATGTTTAAATTAATTATATCAAAAAAGCTGCATCACTTGGGTGATCCCTCGCATATATCCCCAAGTTGATTTCCATCCTTCAGGTTAATGTCAGGTTTATAATAGCTTCTGACCACGCAAGCAATGAAGAATTAAGAGGCTACAGGGACGAGCGCCGTCATAGTGTTTTCTATAGCTAAGTCGGTAAGAGCACCGGTCTAGCAATTCGGGGGTATCGGGTTCGAATCCCGTTGGAATCCCATCTTTCTTTGCTCTTTTTCAATTACATTATATATTTCTGGTCAGTTCGTTATATGTATGAATTAGTTATTAAACAAAAGCTGCATCACTTGGGTGATCCCTCGCATATATCCCCAAGTTGATTTCCATCCTTCGGGTTTTTGTCAGGTTTATAATAGCTTCTGACCACGCGAGCAATGAAGAATTAAGGGGTTTCAGAGGCGAGCGCCGTCATAGGGTTTTCTATAGCTCAGTCGGTAAGAGCACCAGTCTAGCAATTCGGTGGTATCGGGTTCGAATCCCATTTTCTTTGCTCTTTTTCAATCACATTATATATTTCTGGTCAGTTCGTTATATGTTTGAATTAGTTATTAAACAAAAGCTGCATCACTTGGGTGATCCCTCGCATATATCCCCAAGTTGATTTCCATCCTTCGGGTTTTTGTCAGGTTTATAATAGCTTCTGACCACGCGAGCAATGAAGAATTAAGGGGTTTCAGAGGCGAGCGCCGTCATAGGGTTTTCTATAGCTCAGTCGGTAAGAGCACCGGTCTAGCAATTCGGTGGTATCGGGTTCGAATCCCGTTGGAATCCCATTTTCTTTGCTCTTTTTCAATCACATTATATATTTCTGGTCAGTTCGTTATATGTTGAATTAGTTATTAAGCAAAAGCTTCATCACTTGGGTGATCCCTCGCACATATCCCCAAGTTGATTTCCATCCTTCGGGTTTATGTCAGGTTTATAATAGCTTCTGACCACGCGAGCAATGAAGAATTAAGGGGTTTCAGAGGCGACCGCCGTCATAGGGTTTTCTATAGCTCAGTCGGTAAGAGCACCGGTCTAGCAATTCGGTGGTATCGGGTTCGAATCCCGTTGGAATCCCATTTTCTTTGCTCTTTTTCAATCACATTATATATTTCTGGTCAGTTCGTTATATGTTGAATTAGTTATTAAACAAAAGCTTCATCACTTGGGTGATCCCTCGCACATATCCCCAAGTTGATTTCCATCCTTCGGGTTTATGTCAGGTTTATAATAGCTTTTGACCACGCGAGCAATGAAGAATTAAGGGGTTACAGGGACGAGCGCCGTCATAAGGTTTTCTATAGCTCAGTCGGTAAGAGCACCGGTCTAGCAATTCGGGGGTATCGGTTTCAAATCCTGTTGGAACCCCATTTTTTTTGGCTATTTTTCAATCACATTATATATTTCTTGTCAGTTCGTTATATGTTTGAAGTAGTTATTAAACAAAAGCTGCATCACTTGGGTGATTCCTCGCATATACAGTGGCGGATCTACGGGGGGGGGGGGGGGGGGGGGGGGTTTAGGGGGTTTAACCCCCCCCCCTTGAAAAATGTATCAGTGAAAAAAGTGAAAAAAGGTGAACAAAAATCACTTACTGGGGTTCAAAATACCAACAAAAATTCGCCGCTTCGCGGCAAGTGGACGAAAGTGACAAAGAATCACTTACTTCGACGAAAGTGACAAAAAAAAAATCACTTACGGGGGTTCAAAATACCAAAAAGATTTCGCCGCTTCGCGGCAAGTGGACGAAAGTGACAAAGAATCACTTACGGGGGTTCAAAATACCAAAAAAAATTCGCCGCTTCGCGGCAAGTGGACGATGCTTCGCATCGTCATTGGGTCAAACCCCCCCCCTAAGCAAAAAGCTAGATCCGCCCCTGATATATCCCCAAGTTGATTTCCATCGTTCAGGTATATGTCAGGTTTATAATAGCTTCTGACCACGCGAGCAATGAAGAATTAAGGGGTTACAGGGACGAGCGCCGTCATAGGGTTGTCTATAGCTCAGTCAGTAAGAGCACCGGTCTAGCAATTCGGAGGTATCGGGTTCGAATCCCGTTGAAATCCCATTTATTCTTTGCTCTTTTTCAATCACATTATATTTTTCTGGTCAGTATCCTTATTATGTTTGAATTAATTATTAAACTAAAGCTGCATCACTTCGGTGGTCCCTCGCATATATCCCCAAGTTGATTTCCATCATTCGGGTTTATGTCAGGTTTATAATAGCTTCTGACCACGCAAGCAATGAAGAATTAAGAGGCTACAGGGACGAGCGCCGTCATAAGGTTTTCTATAGCTAAGTCGGTAAGAGCACCGGTCTAGCAATTCGGTGGTATCGGGTTCGAATCCCGTTGAAATCCCATTTATCCTTTGTTCTTTTTCAATCACATTATATTTTTCTGGTCAGTATCCTTATTATGTTTGAATTAATTATTAAACTAAAGCTGCATCACTTCGGTGGTCCCTCGCATATATCCCCAAGTTGATTTCCATCTTTCGGGTTTATGTCAGGTTTATAATAGCTTCTGACCACGCAAGCAATGAAGAATTAAGAGGCTACAGGGACGAGCGCCGTCATAGTGTTTTCTATAGCTAAGTCGGTAAGAGCACCGGTCTAGCAATTCGGGGGTATCGGGTTCGAATCCCGTTGGAATCCCATTTTTCTTTGCTCTTTTTCAATTACATTATATATTTCTGGTCAGTTCGTTATATGTATGAATTAGTTATTAAACAAAAGCTGCATCACTTGGGTGATCCCTCGCATATATCCCCAAGTTGATTTCCATCCTTCGGGTTTTTGTCAGGTTTATAATAGCTTCTGACCACGCGAGCAATGAAGAATTAAGGGGTTTCAGAGGCGAGCGCCGTCATAGGGTTTTTTATAGCTCAGTCGGTAAGAGCACCAGTCTAGCAATTCGGTGGTATCGGGTTCGAATCCCATTTTCTTTGCTCTTTTTCAATCACATTATATATTTCTGGTCAGTTCGTTATATGTTTGAATTAGTTATTAAACAAAAGCTGCATCACTTGGGTGATCCCTCGCATATATCCCCAAGTTGATTTCCATCCTTCGGGTTTTTGTCAGGTTTATAATAGCTTCTGACCACGCGAGCAATGAAGAATTAAGGGGTTTCAGAGGCGAGCGCCGTCATAGGGTTTTCTATAGCTCAGTCGGTAAGAGCACCGGTCTAGCAATTCGGTGGTATCGGGTTCGAATCCCGTTGGAATCCCATTTTCTTTGCTCTTTTTCAATCACATTATATATTTCTGGTCAGTTCGTTATATGTTGAATTAGTTATTAAACAAAAGCTTCATCACTTGGGTGATCCCTCGCACATATCCCCAAGTTGATTTCCATCCTTCGGGTTTATGTCAGGTTTATAATAGCTTCTGACCACGCGAGCAATGAAGAATTAAGGGGTTTCAGAGGCGAGCGCCGTCATAGGGTTTTCTATAGCTCAGTCGGTAAGAGCACCGGTCTAGCAATTCGGTGGTATCGGGTTCGAATCCCGTTGGAATCCCATTTTCTTTGCTCTTTTTCAATCACATTATATATTTCTGGTCAGTTCGTTATATGTTGAATTAGTTATTAAACAAAAGCTTCATCACTTGGGTGATCCCTCGCACATATCCCCAAGTTGATTTCCATCCTTCGGGTTTATGTCAGGTTTATAATAGCTTTTGACCACGCGAGCAATGAAGAATTAAGGGGTTACAGGGACGAGCGCCGTCATAAGGTTTTCTATAGCTCAGTCGGTAAGAGCACCGGTCTAGCAATTCGGGGGTATCGGTTTCAGATCCTGTTGGAACCCCATTTTTTTTGGCTATTTTTCAATCACATTATATATTTCTTGTCAGTTCGTTATATGTTTGAAGTAGTTATTAAACAAAAGCTGCATCACTTGGGTGATTCCTCGCATATACAGTGGCGGATCTACGGGGGGGGGGGGGGGGGGGTTTAGGGGGTTTAACCCCCCCCCCCCTTGAAAAATGTATCAGTGAAAAAAGTGAAAAAAGGTGAACAAAAATCACTTACGGGGGTTCAAAATACCAACAAAAATTCGCCGCTTCGCGGCAAGTGGACGAAAGTGACAAAGAATCACTTACTTCGACGAAAGTGACAAAAAAAAAATCACTTACGGGGGTTCAAAATACCAAAAAGATTTCGCCGCTTCGCGGCAAGTGGACGAAAGTGACAAAGAATCACTTACGGGGGTTCAAAATACCAAAAAAAATTCGCCGCTTCGCGGCAAGTGGACGATGCTTCGCATCGTCATTGGGTCAAACCCCCCCCCCCTTAGCAAAAAGCTAGATCCGCCCCTGATATATCCCCAAGTTGATTTCCATCGTTCAGGTATATGTCAGGTTTATAATAGCTTCTGACCACGCGAGCAATGAAGAATTAAGGGGTTACAGGGACGAGCGCCGTCATAGGGTTGTCTATAGCTCAGTCAGTAAGAGCACCGGT
Source organism: Echinarachnius parma (assembly GCA_037951105.1). Taxonomy (NCBI): domain Eukaryota; kingdom Metazoa; phylum Echinodermata; class Echinoidea; order Clypeasteroida; family Echinarachniidae; genus Echinarachnius; species Echinarachnius parma. Next base: position 139,942 of record JBAMJV010006819.1, on the reverse strand, counting down.
CTAGCAATTCGGAGGTATCGGGTTCGAATCCCGTTGAAATCCCATTTATTCTTTGCTCTTTTTCAATCACATTATATTTTTCTGGTCAGTATCCTTATTATGTTTGAATTAATTATTAAACTAAAGCTGCATCACTTCGGTGGTCCCTCGCATATATCCCCAAGTTGATTTCCATCATTCGGGTTTATGTCAGGTTTATAATAGCTTCTGACCACGCAAGCAATGAAGAATTAAGAGGCTACAGGGACGAGCGCCGTCATAAGGTTTTCTATAGCTAAGTCGGTAAGAGCACCGGTCTAGCAATTCGGGGGTATTGGGTTCGAATCCCGTTGGAATCCCATTTTTCTTTGCTCTTTTTCAATAACATTATATATTTCTGGTCAGTTCGTTATATGTTTGAATTAGTTATTAAACAAAAGCTGCATCACTTGGGTGATCCCTCGCATATATCCCCAAGTTGATTTCCATCCTTCGGGTTTTTGTCAGGTTTATAATAGCTTCTGACCACGCGAGCAATGAAGAATTAAGGGGTTACAGGGACGAGCGCCGTCATAGGGTTTTCTATAGCTCAGTCGGTAAGAGCACCGGTCTAGCAATTCGGTGGTATCGGGTTCGAATCCCGTTGAAATCCCATTTATCCTTTGCTCTTTTTCAATCACATTATATTTTTCTGGTCAGTATCCTTATTATGTTTGAATTAATTATTAAACTAAAGCTGCATCACTTCGGTGGTCCCTCGCATATATCCCCAAGTTGATTTCCATCTTTCGGGTTTATGTCAGGTTTATAATAGCTTCTGACCACGCAAGCAATGAAGAATTAAGAGGCTACAGGGACGAGCGCCGTCATAGTGTTTTCTATAGCTAAGTCGGTAAGAGCACCGGTCTAGCAATTCGGGGATATCGGGTTCGAATCCCGTTGGAATCCCATTTTTCTTTGCTCTTTTTCAATTACATTATATATTTCTGGTCAGTTCGTTATATGTTTGAATTAGTTATTAAACAAAAGCTGCATCACTTGGGTGATCCCTCGCATATATCCCCAAGTTGATTTCCATCCTTCGGGTTTTTGTCAGGTTTATAATAGCTTCTGACCACGCGAGCAATGAAGAATTAAGGGGTTTCAGAGGCGAGCGCCGTCATAGGGTTTTCTATAGCTCAGTCGGTAAGAGCACCGGTCTAGCAATTCGGTGGTATCGGGTTCGAATCCCGTTGGAATCCCATTTTATTTTTTATTTTTCAATCACATTATATATTTCTGGTCAGTTCGTTATATGTTTGAATTAGTTATTAAACAAAAGCTGCATCACTTGGGTGATCCCTCGCACATATCCCCAAGTTGATTTCCATCCTTCGGGTTTATGTCAGGTTTATAATAGCTTTTGACCACGCGAGCAATGAAGAATCAAGGGGTTACAGGGACGAGCGCCGTCATAGGGTTTTCTATAGCTAAGTCGGTAAGAGCACCGGTCTAGCAATTCAGAGGTATCGGGTTCGAATCCCGTTGAAATCCCATTTATATTTTGCTCTTTTTCAATCACATTATATTTTTTGGTCAGTTTCTTTATAATATGTTTGAATTAATTATAAAAAAAGCTGCATCACTTGGGTGATTCCTCGAATATATCCCCAAGTTGATTTCCATCCTTCAGGTTAATGTCAGGTTCATAATAGTTTCTGACCACGCGAGCAATGAGGAATTAAGGGGTTACAGGGACGAGCGCCGTCATAGGGTTTTCTATAGCTCCGTCGGTTAGAGCATCGGTCTAGCAGTTTGGTTCGAATCCCGTTGGAATCTCATTTTTCTTTGCTCTTTTTCAATCACATTATATATTTCTGGTCAGTTCGTTATATGTTTGAATGAGTTAATAAACAAAAGCTGCATCACTTGGGTGATCCCTCGCATATATCCCCAAGTTGATTTCCATCCTTCGGGTTAAATATGGTTACAATTGCAGGGAAAACATGAAACAGACAAGCTGTGTGCCCCTAAGACAGACCAGTATGTTGATGTTCTCATAATATGGCCCTGTTTTTATTGAAAAATGTGTATATTTTAGGAGTTTGTTCATGACAATGGTTTAGTAATGTCATAATTGTCTTGCCCCGCACATCTTGTTTTAAGCAAACACTTACTACCAGCAGCGGTATTCTATTGTTTTTGCTATTTTTGAAAACAGACCTTGCTGTTGTCAATTGACCATGCCAGTTCATGCATGAACGATTACACCTTAAACTTATACTTCGCCCCGTCGCAGTCGGCTACGCTAGTCTATCAAAACAGGTCTAGAACGAACAAAATATCAAAATATATCATCGCAAATGTTGTTCAAATTGTACTCACGGTACTTGATATGTGATATTTTCCGTCATGTACATCCACAAACACGCGATTGTTCCATAAAAAAAGATTTTAGGAAGGCTTCCGAAGCAACGCAGCCAAAACTAAGTCTCGGTTTATGAGACATTTAGTAGATTAAATTTTCTTGAACTTAATTTATTTATAAGTATGCCACTCTCAGTTAAACAAACTATGAATTGACCGATAATTGAATTGTACTCCTTTTTCTGTTTCATAATTTCTCTTTCTTTCTGTCTTTCTTTCCCTTTCTCTTTCTTAATCCTCCTTCCCCATTTCCTGTATAGTCATTCTTCCTATCTTTCTCTCTTTATGCACTCTTCCTTTTCTATATCTTTCTCTCTAGACTCTCTGTACCTGCAATGTTATAATTGGTACAATATGCATACTTCTATGACTGATGCCCATTAATAGTATGTTTCAATCATGTACTGTGTACGTATAATTAGTGGTGCAGTGTAGCCTCTGTGATATGAGCACCTTAGGCCCTTTGTATTTTTTTCTCACTGAGGAGCCGCTTGGCCCTAAGGTTGCCTGCTATGTTGAGTACAGCTTGGTGACAGTGTTTATTGTATGGAGGCTCCACTGCATTACTCTGTTTGCTATGTACTATTTGATTTAGTACTGTTATTGTAAATCTTTATTCTTCTAGCATTCTTCTTTATTCTTCTTCTACCATTATTCCTTATTCTTCTTCTATCTTCCGTCTTTGAATCCTTTCACTCCTTTGTGACAGAGCAATCATAGGCCTACATGTAATTCACTGATTTTTATCTTTTTTGTCCGGGGTTGACTGTTAGTGGTATTCGTTTTGTATGTATATTTTATTCATGTATGTAGATTAGTCATATGTATTGTTTTGTAAATTTAAATGTCTTTATCATGTATATTTATCATGTAGCAACTTGCCAAATTAATTTTCCCCTTTTAGTGGGACCGAATAAAATGAAATGAAATGAAATGAAATGTTTAGATGGCCGTTTTATCAAATATATCCAATGTGTTAGCAAATCCTCCAGTCAACTTGAATATTGAAAACTTCTCCGTAATTTGATATGAATCATTCACTAAAAATTTGAATCAAATACTAATTTTGGCAATAAAACAAATTGAAAACCTCAACGAACGAGCGTCGCCCGAAAATGTTTCACAAATCCAAATGTAACCCACTGGTTCGTGCAGTAAAAGAATTATCACTCGGTTCACAACATGGCCACACAAGTGACGCCAATCAACTCCGTTTGTATTGAGTCGAATGAGGCCAGGACGTATCTATATTATTCAAATTGTTGGTCAAGATCGCGCGATTACTATGCGTGATAAAAAATGATGAAAATAACCACCAATCAGCTTGGAGGATATCGCGTATATTAGCGCGTTAGTAGCGCCCTGACGCGTGTAATTGCGCAATAACAAAGGCCAGCGCGCGCAGGGGAATTTTCCGTTCTCTCTTTATGTGGTATAATGTATTACACATGTTATAGCTATAGCACTCGTACGCGACCGTATATCATTATGCATTCTGGGGCGCGCAGACTACCGATATACTTATGGAGTTAAGCCAGTGCAGAAAGACCTATTAAGTAGTAAGTTTCGATTGTGTTTAGATGTATTTAAAATTATATTTAGATGATGTCATCTGTAGAACTAGACGTAGCAAATGCTACAGATTGACACGGTATAGTTGTCATTGCCATAGTCATAACTTATTTAGAACAATTTCATTTCGCCCGAAAGTTGTAATTTGTGCCTTTCCTTGATCAGTTTTACGTGCAATGTCTATGGGCAGTGGGATTATGCAGCGACTTTTTTAACATTGCATTTTGTTTGGGTTTGTACCGCCGCCCTTTTTTCTCCGTACTAACACACTCACCAGTCGGGCGAATAGTTGGTACTGAATAAGTAACTTTTAAACTTCACATTTTCCAAGTGGCTTTAAAATCCGGACGGGTTATTACGCACGATAGCAAAGAATCGAAAGCTTGTTTTGCAGTTTCTGCCCCGTCGCCCCAAACGTAAAGTTCTCCTTGTTATCCTGCGCAATGTAGACCATTTTCGGTAGCGCAGTGCGCAGTATGATCGTCTTTACGATACGGACCAAGCACACAGTTTGAAAGCCAATGTTATCAAGTTTTATGTGTGCGATTCTTGTGTGTTCTTTGCGAGTATTTTTTGAGAAGGAGTAGTTTGAAGGACGCAAGGTTGAAAATTGTCATCGTAATCGCGGTGGCGATATTATGCGGTCGCACGGTAGATGTGTTTGAGTCGTTTTACGCGTAATTCACTATACGGTGTATCGTAGCGAAGCCGTTCATGTATATCGCATAGAGGAGAGCGCGCTAGCTAGCTTAGCATAATGTGTTAATTGTTTACTCGAAATTAGCATACTTACTGATCAGTTTATATCAAACTGATATCATGATCATTGTTTTTAAAATCATAACGATTGGGAAGGGGGATTGAAATTAATATTCACAAAAAAGCATATGTGTGTACATATGATCTTTGCGTGATCATGTAACATGAACAACACATTTCAAGTTATTTATAACGACCGTGCTTGTGTTTACAATATTGCACTGAAGAATGACTAAGCAAGTACATGAACAGGTATATTATAATAAATCTTTGGAACGAAATGATTTTGTTTTTAAGTGGGCGTTTTTACTCTCGCTCACAGTTGAAAGAAGTATTGTTGTAAGAAACTTGAAATAGCGTGGTTCTTACTTGTTAAAGCGGCTAACAGCAATGATAACAATCACAATTTACAAGGGAATCCCCCCCCCCCCCCCTTCCCCCACGTAACATGATATGCCTGTGACTGACCGTGGGAAAATATCTCCGCCCTGGAATGAAGCGGGTTCTCTTGGTCATGTTGGTCTACACCCATTAGTTCTACGTCCCGTTATGCCTAGTTCGTGATGTGACTCCTTTTAACAGGATTTAAGTTCCGCAACTCGAACTTAACCCTAATAATAATACCCAACCAAACATGAACCTAATATTATCCTAGCCCTTTACAAACCATTAGTCCTAAAAGCCAAGATCCACTCTAACTTCTGAGTTCTGTAATCGTTGATAGACGAAATAACGAAATGGAATATATAGCCAACATGACTAACATACGCACTGGGAGTAGATCAGGCCAAGCGAATGGACGAATGCGAAACATTTACGTTAAACACATGGGCACACATATACATCGCCATGTGCTGCGCTCATACACTCGACTCGCATCATGCGGGGCAAAGTGCACGGGACTGTACGTTGCACTGGCGCCTTATATGATCGGACATGCCTTTACAGGGGAGACTAGAGCGGAGTCTACCAGTCGTTTCAAAATGACTTACGCATGTTAGCCCAAGTCGAAATTCCCATAGAAACCCATAGAAACCCATAGAAAACCCATAGGAAAATCCTATGGATTGCTATGGGTTTATATGGGTTTCTATGGGACTAACAGAAACCCAGAAAATAAAACCCATAGAAACCCATAGGACCCATAGAAACCCATAGGACCCATAGAAACCCACACCCATAGAAACCCATAGGACCCATAGAAACCCACACCCATAGAAACCCATAGGACCCATAGGTCACAGGACCCATAGAAACCCACACCCATAGACACGTGTAGGACCCATAGAAACCCATAGAACCCATAGAAACCAACAGACCCATAGAAAATTTGCATATTCATGCATGACTCATGCATATCATTCATGCAACAAAATATGATGTTTATGTATTTGTTATTTGTTTAACACACATACTCACTTTTAATGGTGTGTATTTTAATGAAATAATATATAATCAATTTATTCACCACATTTTCAATTCCTAGATGGGAATTAATATTTCCAGAAAACAATATAAATATGATAGAATATTGTACTAACCAAGGAAAAGTATTTTAACTGCAAATACATATACCTCAATGTATTGTTCAGCTTTAAATTCAATTCTTTAACCCTCTTCAACAAGAGGCAATGCCTTGCTTGCCCTATTGCACTGTCTGAAGAGGTTGATAAGGAAAATATAAGTATGAATTATCATTTAATAATTCTCTAAAGGAGAATTTAATTGATATACCTTTATTGGGAAATTCCTATGCGAGATTTCTATGGGAATTCTATGGGAATTCTATGGGAATTTCTATGGGAATTCTATGTGAATCCTATGGGAATCCTATGGGAATTTCTATGGGTCCCATAAAATCCCATAGAAACCCATATCGTTTTCTATTGGTCCCATGTTGATATCTGATACTATACACTTTATTGTACCTTAATATGAAATATTTCAATTTAAACAAGTGTCCTGTTTCTTTTTTTGCGGAGTATATATATGAGCAAGTGAGGTGAAATATACATGGAATGAAAGCTGTCACCCTAAACCATTTGTCCAAAATATGGTACAGTTTGAATGTATGTTAATTCGCATACAATCAGACATAATTCGAGATCCACCGAAGGGAAAATGGCTTAAATCAAATGCATCAGAGGGCAATAAATATTCCCATTATAAATCTAATTTACTATTCACATCATTCACATAATGTTTCGTTTCTAACTGTTCCATTATTATTGAGACACACGGTATACTTGCCAGCAACAAACTGACAAGAAGTTTAGAGCCAGTTGGTATTACGTGAACTTTACTCTTTTAGGGTCTGTCGTGTTGGATGGTCATCATTATAAACAATATTTGCAAGTATGTGCAAATTGACTGTAGGACCAATGAAGACTGAGGTACTTTCTGATGAGATGATCATGGGCCGAGCAAGGGAGGTGCTACTTGAGCTTTAGAAACTGTTTATCTAGCTCTGGAAGTTTATTTTAGTTTACTAATTTATTCATTTTCCAATCATGGGATGGATTGCCCTTGTCAGCTACAAGCTGTTGATCAAAGAGGTCCAGGCGAATATACAAAGAATACAATCATAATAATGCATGGAAATCACAAGAATTATAATTAATTAATGTTGAAAGTGGTGGCTTTGAACATCTATCGAGGAATTTGAATCAGTAATCTGTTATGGGCCTCAACGTTAGAAAAGGGGTCTAAAGGCGAAATTTATGGAAGATGAGTTTAAACTATTGTCTGAATGTATGCAGGGTACTGAATCTAAAAATGTTTGGTTTTTGAAAATCTGACTTTTCTAAGTACCTCTTCAGCCTCAAACAAATATGGTGTATTTACGCAAAAGTGAACAACTGCGCGCAGACCTGCTACAAAACGCAATTTAGAGAAATCCCCGCCCATGATTATTTTTGATCGCCAAATATTTGAGGCTGTTATGGGGTATGGTCAAAAAACACTTTTAACTGATCTATAACCACTCTAATGCAATTATAACAATTACTGTGGCAAGGTCAGGACATTATTTATTCAAAATGGCTGCCGTATGACACATGTACATGATTATACTGGTCATGCGTCATATCATGAACTCACCTCCAAATAGGGTAGTGCCGTTACTTTCTGGGATTTTTTGCTCCAATTTCCTTCATTTTTGTCAAAACCAGAAAACCAGAAAATCATTCAAAAAGAGCCGTTAAAACTCTAGAGGACGCTCTTTTAACACTCGTCGGTTTCAACCATTTAAAATTAAATATTGTGCGGGTGATGTTTTGTTGAAATGGTGATAAGATAAAGAGATAATTAACAACTATTTAAAGACCTCTTTCGTACACTTTTTTAAAAGAGGAAGCATTTAAACAAAAAATGTAACGGCTGGTTCAAAATTATTGAATATGTGTGGGGCCCCAGAAATATTACAAATGATTATGTTTATGGATATCTCAGCCATTTCTGAACCGATTTTGATGAAATAAAATTTATTCTGTCATTAAAAATGTATGCTTGTTCGTATTTGACATTCAGTTGTTAATTATCTCACAAAGAAAATATTCTGTGTAGCGCCTCTATACCAACACTCAACTATCCCTTTAATTTTCTTGTACAATGATTGAAACGTGTTTTTGCCACTTTCAATTGTAACAAAATTAACAAAAACACAGACAATTGGAACTTGCCCGTACAAACTTTATTATGGGGGCACAATCTTGACCGATACATTTTGTGAATTCTTGGTACAAAAATATCTTCAAAAAGAAGTGTATGAAAAGAAATTTGGTATCAAATTAAAGGGATCTAGTAACTTTGTTGTAATGTGCAAACAAGCGAGGAGTGGTTGATACAATATATATGGTTGTTATTTAAAGGGAGAGATCCACTTTTGCAAGCCAAAATTCAAAAGTTGCGAGGTTATTGTCTTATATGAAAGGAAATGTCATTTAATAGCATGCCTGAAAAAATTAGGGCCTGAAATCTCTTTTTCGTGGAGTTATAGACCTAAAACTGAATAAACTGAGGGACGTCGGTTAATTAGGTTCATACGTATTTTCGGCCGGTGAGTAAGTTTGTACATAGATTTCACGGAGTGCCAGATCGGTATGCATGACCCCTACGTCACCCGCGCTAGCTACGTGACTCGTTCATAAGTACTAATGTGTGAGCGTTTACCAAGCAAAATACCCAAACATCGCTTAAACTGACTACATGTAAGTATATATTCTTTCTTTTTGAGATCTTTTTCCGTGACATACGTTAACAAATATCGGCTTCACAATACCTTTACGAGAATTAGTACTATATTGTTGTAATATTATGCTAAATCAGTTGAACTCTTTTATTGACCGATATATAGTTTAAATGGAGGGACGCATTCGTTTTTCATTCGTAGAATCCAAATTAGAGGGCTGTTCGCTCTGATTTTTTTTTTGCCTGTTACATTGATCCCCATCCGTCAACTGAAAGCTGTTCAGACGTTTTGTAAAAGTGGACCTGTCCCTTTAATATGTCCACTGGATGTTGTGTGAAAATCTCAAGTTAAATGGACTTTATATGGGCGAGTAATGAGCAAAAATGCAAAGTAGCAGTCACTACCTCATTGCACTCACTTTGTACACGGTTCTGATGATCAAATTGATAATTTGACATCTGAACACGACAATCGTAAATATCTTTTTAACGAAAGAGAAATTTTAACAAACAAAACCTGTCCCATGCCCTTTTTCAATAAGAATACAACAGGGTATGAGTGAACCGATATATTTTCAATTAGATTTTGAGGATATGGACAATGTTATAAGTCCCTTTAAAGCAGACTCGGCAGGTTCAACATATTTTGTATATCTACACCCCACACGAATGCAATTTTTAAATATTACCTTGGCAAGGTCAGGACATTATTTATTCACAATGGCAGCCATATGACACATGTACTTGATTTTTGTTATAAACTTGTATTCTGTGAGCAGGACCTCCTAGGTCATTATAATAAAACTGCAAAATTTTCAACCCACAAAATTGTTGCACAAACACACACAATTGGTATGCTCTAGTCCAGTGGCATGGTTGTGCTTATGGCAAATGGCATGAATAAAAGTAGCAGAGTTTAAACTTGACAAAACTAACATTGTGTGCCTATTGTGCACAACTTGTAATTTGGAGAACAATTGAAGACCTGGATCAAAATGTCAAGCTTAGTAACCTGTTTGTTCTGCAAACAAAAATGCAAGAATAAAAAGAATTACAAAATAATAAACAAACATTTGTGCGAATTATTTTCCTTTTCAATGGAGCTCTGTCTACAACAGGTGGACATTGCCAATGATCCTCAGTCCTGAACAGGTGGACATGGACATAGAGAGTCTGTGCAGGCAGGCCACACAAAGGGGCCAACCTTCTTGTGGTGGTACTTCTCCCTGGCCTCAGTCAGGCCACCTGGTTAGAGGATGTCTGCTGACCCAGTAGTCACCTCCTCCACAGTGGTTTTTAGCAGTTGAATCAATTTCTCTGGATCAGTGAGCCTGGTCTTAACAAACACCTGACACCTGCACAGAATCTGCAAAATAGTGAAAATACAGACATCTACATCATTAAAGGGATAGTTGAGTTTGGAAAAGCGAGTACAGTTTTGGTCAAACTGAATTTTACTAACCAAAGCATGCACCATTACATTACAAAGTAATAGTTAACTCCACCATGCTCGAAAGGAATTACAAATTATGAATTACTAAGCAAAAAGCCTGTTATCATAAAAAAAAGAGCCGTTGAAAATTAAGAGGTTGCTTTCTAAAACCGCATTGGTTTTAACCATTTGAAATAAAATATTGTGCACGAGTTGTTTTGTTGAAATAGTGATTAGATAGAGAGATAATCAACAACTATTTAAAAAACTTCTTAATTTTTGTCTACATTTTTCAAAAGGGGAAGCATTACAAAAAAAGTTTAACGGCTGGTTTAAAATTATCAAATAATTGTGGGGCCCCACAATTATTACAAATGGTTATGTTTATGGATTTTTTAGCCATTTCTGAACCGATTTTTATCAAATAAGTTTATTCGGTTATTAAAGGGGTAGTTTAGTTTTGGTAGAGAGGGCGCTGCACATCACAATTTTTTTGTGAGATAATGAAAAACTAAGTGTCGAATTTGAGAGAACATGCAATTTTAATGGCAGAATAAACTTTATTTGGTCAAAATCGGTCCAGAAACGGCTGAAATATCAATAAATATATTTGATCTTATAATTATTTGGGGCCCAAATAATTAGATGATTTTTTTCAGAAAATTAAAAAAATGCTTACACTTTTTCAAAATTTTTCAAAAGCGTTTTTAAAATAGTTGTTGATGATCTATCTACTTAATCATTATTTCAATAGAACATCACATGCATTATTTTGTATGAAAAATGGTTGAAACCAACGCCTTTTTAGAAAGCGCCCTCTTGTGTTTTAATGGCTCTTTTTGAATGATAACAGGCTTTTTACTTAGTCGTTTGTAATTTTGTATACCTTTCGAGCATGGTGGAGTAATAACTATTAGTTTATAATGTTACTGTCCAGGTTTGGTTACTAAAGTTCAGCCTTACCAAAACTGTACTACCCCTTTAAAACTGTTTGCTCTTTCAAATTTGAAACTCAGTTATTTATTATCTTACCAAAATATTATGTAACGTAGCGTCCTCTATCCTCAGATCCAAAGAACTTGGGAGTATAGCGTCTCAGTTTCGCTGTCAGCATTGCCACCGCGTCTGTACTCATGCAAGAGTCTGTCTATGAGTATAACCTGAACATCAAACAAGCAACATAGATTAGTATTCTCCATTAGCTAGTAAAGGAACAGACTGGATAAGTTCATAGCTTGGAGTGAGTCAAGATATCACAAAATCACTTCATCAACATGTACACCTCCCACCCTTTCTGGTCCCTGTTTTTGTTTTTTGCGGAAAGCAACTCACTAGCTGTGTTTCTCAAACTTGGCAAATGGGAATTTAATGCAAGCCTACTAAACTACAATACATTGTATTACTGTTTTTTACCAGTGGTAAACGCACAAACCCATACAAAAATGAAAAATACAAACTTATTTATGAACTGTTTACATTTATGTACATCATGTTACCAAGTATAGGCCCCATCAGGTCAAATTTATTCTCTATGCAATATAAACTCAAACTCATGAATCAAGTATTGCTGTATTTTCATCAATAAAATAATAAAAATGGAATTGTATATTTCACTTCTTTTGATTGCCAGTCCGACCTTTCTTTCTTATAGACTTGGATACTGCTGTATTGTTTATTAATTCTCCACTCATGGGAATGATGAGATGGATTGTCTCTGTCACCTACAAGCTGTGCGAACAATGAACACGTACGCTTACATTATAAATATTTGTTCACAAACACCACAACACACACATGTAACACTAAAAAGTGATTTGAGATGTGGGCAATTTAGCACGACAATATATAGGTCTAGCCCTCTCCCCCATCGACTCCTCGGTCCATTTGCCAGGGAATTCACACTAACCGGCTACAGCTTTTGCTAAACATGCACATACAGAACCCTATCTAAACTTATAAAGTGACCAAAGCCCTAGGCCCTGCGTGTGACCCTTAATTTAGCATGGTTCACTAGCAGGAAGAAAGTGGTCAAAATGTGTTAAAAATTACAAATTTGTTCAGTCTGCTTTTAGAGCATTATTTGCCTACTTCATCCATTTACATCCTGCATAGCCATAGCCGATGATCATTATAATCTTGTAAATAAATATCCGAATGTGTTTCCATGTCTGATTCAAAGTTCAAACGTTCTTCTGAAATCTGAACTAGTCTGTATAGAGGACTGAAGCTGAACTGAAGCGATAACATCAACATCCACATCAACGGAGAAGCTGGCGGTTAGCTAATTGCAACAATACACAACCCCAGCTGCAACCAACCCCTTTATTACAATCATGCTTCTCACATTCATGTCATTTATCTACACACTATTTACCCTATTGTAATAAAAAAAAACTTACAGTGAAACTTATTTCATTTCCTGCCATGGTAAGCCAGTCCAGATAAGCAAAAAATACAGTTAAAAGCACAACTGTCGCCGGGAAATGCCGGGAGTTTAACCACGTAGAAACTTGAACGCTGTGCAAACATCGCGCGCACAGTTTTTTTCCCCTTGTTTGTTATTGTTTGTAACGTTCGCGTTCGGATGACGTTTGCGCCGTACTACATGCAAAGCGCTTAGGGCTCAAAACCACTAAATATGCACCATTCGGCGAAATAGGTGTCGCACACATTCTACTTTGAATAAATCAACATATTGACAAGTTTGCATGACTGGCAATCATTAGTAGTTTTTGGTACAATATAATCTATAAATGCTGAAAAATTGAACAATAAAACATCATTATTCAGGAAGTTACAAGCTTTTAAATATGGTAAACATAGCAAAAACCACGTGTCGCAAACCAAAAATATACATATTTGTCATGTTTTTGAAATGAAAACATGCCCTCTGATGAATAGAAATTATACTAAAAATCGTGTATCGCTATACTCCTCAAATAAAAAATAATAATCATGTATTAAAGTAAGATTGAATGCAATAATTTTACAAATAAAAATTGTCGCAAGGTTTCGTGAAACATACGTTACCGTGACTTATAACCCCCCTTACTTACCTTACCTCTAATTTTATTTCGTGTTTCTTTCGTCCTGAATTAACTTCATACTACCTCACCTCGAAACCATAACAATAGAAATGCTATTTGGATTTGCACTATGAAATAAAGATACAAACGATTGCGTGTTTCTGACCGTATAGATAAGAAAAGTAACCTACGTTACCACCGCTATCAGAACTAAACAACAAAATGAATACAAGAAAGTTACTAAACATTAACAGAAAAAGAACGCCAAAGAAAAATCCCCAGTGACACGGCGCAAGAGATTTCCATCCCCCGAGAGTTCGGGGTCGGAAACCGACCAGAGCAACACTGACGAGCCAGCAGCACTAGAACTGGACAATAACGTCAAAGCGGCTATTGAGCGTCAAATCGGCCATTCATTGCGTTCACCGAACCTTATCAAGCAAATTGCACAAGACGTGTGTAAGGTCATAGCGACATCGTTCGAAGAGAAAATAACAAAGAAGGTGTACGACGCTGTAAGCCTGGACATGAAAAAGCACAGCGACGAAATAGGAGCCTTGGAGAAGAAAGTGACTGACATGAGGAAGGAGATCAAGATGATGAAAAATGAGACCGACGACGCTGAGCAATACAGCAGAAGAAACTGCCTGCGCATATACGGCCTCCCAGAGGGACCAGATGAAAAGACAGACGATCTCGTCTTAGATGTATTCAACGCGAAACTCGGTCTCGGAATACCCCGGGAAGCTATCGACCGCAGCCACCGCATCACGCCGCGTCAGAGGCAGGACGGAAACCGAGACCATGACCCATCCATGCCATCGACATCATTCGCGGACGCGGCACGGAGAAGGAAGCCTAGAGCAGTCATCGTTCGCTTCAGCCGTTACAACGCACGTAACGAAGTCTACAGAGCGAGAACCAAGCTGAAAGACGTACAGGGCCCGAAAATCTTCATCCGCGAAGACCTGACTAGCAAGCGGGCCACACTCTACTGGGAGCTGGTCAACAGCAAGAAAACAAAGACATGCTGGACCCAAGATGGGTCCATCTTCGCCCTCACGCGAGACTCCAAGAAAGTGAGAATCAGCGACGCCCATGACATCGAAAACTTGTAAGAAAATACTCATCTTCATAACTTGTCTTAATATTATAGCGTACCATTAAATATGTCATGCAATGCTGCTAACGATGATTATCCATGTCTGATCTGCCGCAAAGAAGTAAAGGAGAATCATAATGCTTTGTTGTGTATTACATGCAACAAATGGGCACATTTTAAATGTTCAAGAGCTTCTTGGGACACCTTCAACTCCGACAGAAACTGGACTTGTGACATATGTCTTTTTAAAGAATTACCACAAACTGTACATTTTAATGAAATTGACACTTCTGATCCATCACAACATAGAGTGGATGGATATAAGTATGACAGTGTTGAGAACACTTTTGATAAACTGAAATCTTCTTCAGGCATTAATATTGCCCATTTGAATGTCTGCTCACTGTTTAAAAATATTGATGAGGTGAAACATATTTTGATAAATAATAACATTCATATATTTTCTTTATGTGAAACACGATTAGATGAGTCTGTTAGTGAAGCAGAAATATGTATTCCAGGTTATAGAAGTGTAAGGCTAGACCGAAACAGAAATGGAGGTGGGATTATCACATATATTAAAGATAATATACCATTCAATGTAAAACAGGACCTCATGGTTGATGACTTAGAGCTCATGTGTATTGAAGTTTCCTTACCCAAACAAAAAACATTTATGGTTGTATATTGGTACAGACCACCGAATTCCCAAAATATCATGTTTGATAAATTTGAAGCATTACTTCAGCTATTGGAATCAACATCGAAAGATGTTTTAATTATGGGAGACTTAAATTGTGATTTTATTAAAAAACCATTAAATCATCAGACGAAAATACTGAAACGTTTGGGTGAGGAATATGATTTAAAACAGCATGTTGATAAACCAACAAGAGTAACACCAACTTCTTCAACCTTAATTGATGTACTATTTTCTTCAAATCATGACAAAGTTCATTACGAAAACACCCCGTTTAAAATTATCCCCTGTCCTCCCCCAGTTTTTTTGTTTGCACAAGTGATCAGACTTGGTCTGGGGCAAAACCACAGTGCTGATAAGAGTCAGGAGTTGAAAGCCATACCCTCCTTGCTAGTCTTGATATAAAGACTCTTGTCAAAGTGTGCACAAGATAAAGACCGGTCGTATGTTCAACTGGGTTTGTATGTATTAGTGCATATTGATAGGCCTATTCATGTATCAGATAGGGCAGGAGACAACGCCATGTATGTCAGACTCTGTAGTTTCTACTTGTTGCTATATCTTCGGCCAGTGTTCATAACGCTTCTGATATTTGTTCAATCCACAATGGATTGCAGTATATTAGGGGAGTGTCTGTGTTACACATTTTCCTCAAATGAGGTCATGTTGAGTCATAAAAAGGGGTTGTCAGTAGTATAACACAGTCAAGTAGTTTACGGGAGTTTAACCCTATCAAGCCAAAGGGGGGGGGGGGGGGGGGGGGGGGTCGGGGCTGAATGACGACCCCCCCCCCCCCCCCAACCTTATTTTCCATCACCGCTTATACAGTTCTTGTTCGATTTTCGCCAAATTTGGTGACTTTTCCTAAAATATTATTGCTAACATTTTGGTATACAATTTTTTTTTTTGGGGGGGGGGGGGGGTCGGGGCTGAATGACGACCCCCCCCCCCCCCCAACCTTATTTTCCATCACCGCTTATACAGTTCTTGTTCGATTTTCGCCAAATTTGGTGACTTTTCCTAAAATATTATTGCTAACATTTTGGTATACAATTTTTATGGATTGGCCGATTCCTGTTGCCATGGTAACTGTAAACTGAAGAGCATGTTTTTTATGTTAGTATAAACAAGTGAGGTTTGCGTTTTTTTAGTCAAATTTCATAACAAAATCATTATTGTCAGGTTTTCATTAACTAAAATTGATTTCCATGAGTATTATTTTTTTCTTTGTTTTTAAAGACAAAATGGTGCAAAACAATGAAAATAATAAGAATTATTATCTTGATATATTTTATGATTTTGTTTTTAAAGACAATTGGGGTTTTCATGATGTCTATAATCATTTAAAAATGACAAACCTTACGTTGGATCAGGTTAACAAGGTAACATTAGAAGAATTGCACGTATACGCATTATCGTACTGAAATGTGTTTGCTAAAATATACTCATCTGAAAGTCATCTCCACAATTACTTTGCGGACATAATGTGTCCTTAAAACCCATCAAATACCACATAAATATCATGCTTTATGTTCTAGATAGAATATGTAATCTGGCATAGCTATTTTAAAAAATAAATTGCCTACATAAATCAGTCCATTATGTGAAAACAGCTACAATGTTGGATTTAAAGGCATGGTAATTACCGAAAGAAATGTTGATGATTGCAAATTGCACGTAGAGCTTGACCTGCTAGGAATGTGTGCCAAATATGAAAGTGGTGGATCAAATGAGATAATAATTAGATAGAGGGCCTAGCTATTAGCCCACCCCCCCCCCCCCCCTCCCACATTGATCCTGGGAACGCCAAACTAGCTTTGGCTTGATGGGATCTAGTAACGTTGTCACGTAGTTTACAAACCGAGGTCAAGTAGTGTATAAAAAGGAGGTCACGTAGTTTACAAAACGAGGTCAGGTACTGTATAAAAAGGAGGTCACGTAGTTTACAAAACGAGGTCACGTAGTTTACAAAACGAGGTCACGTAGTTTACAAAACGAGGTCACGTAGTTTACAACACGAGGTCAAGTAGTGTATAAAAAGGAGGTCACGTAGTTTAAAAAACGAGGTCACGTAGTTTACAAAACGAGGTCAAGTAGTGTATAAAAAGGAGGTCACGTAGTTTACAAAACGAGGTCACGTAGTTTACAAAACGAGGTCAAGTAGTGTATAAAAAGGAGGTCACGTAGTTTACAAAACGAGGTCAAGTAGTGTATAAAAGGAGGTCACGTAGTTTACAAAACGAGGTCACGTAGTTTACAAAACGAGGTCAAGTAGTGTATAAAAAGGAGGTCACGTAGTTTACAAAACGATGGCACGTAGTTTACAAATAGGTCAAGTAGTGTATAAAAAGGAGGTAAAGTGGTTAATGAAAGGAGGTCAACTTGTTTACAAAAGGAGGTCAAATAGTTTACAAAAAGAGGTCACGTAGTTTACAAAACGAGGTCACACAGTTTACAAAACGAGATCAAGTAGTGTATAAAAAGGAGGTCACGTAGTTTACAAAACTAGGTCACGTAGTTTACAAAACGAGGTCACATAGTTTACAAAACGAGGTCACGTAGTTTACAAAACGAGGTCAAGTAGTGTATAAAAAGGAGGTCACGTAGTTTACAAAACGAGGTCAAGTAGTGTATAAAAAGGAGATCATGTAGTTTACAAAACGAGGTCACGTAGTTTTCAAAACGAGGTCAAGTAGTGTATAAAAATGATGTCAAGTGTTTCACGAAAGGAGTTCAAGTAGTTTACAAACGGAAGGCAACTAGTTTACTAAAGAAGGTAAACTAGTTTTACAAAAGGAGGTGAAGATCAAGGTGTATTGAATAGAAGGTCAAGTTGTTCACTAAAGGTGGTAGCCTAGCCCACCCCCCCCCCCCCCTCCCACATTGATCCTGGGAACGCCAAACTAGCTTTGGCTTGATGGGACCTAGTAACGTTGTCACGTAGTTTACAAACCGAGCTCAAGTAGTGTATAAAAAGGAGGTCACGAAGTTTACAAAACGAGGTCAGGTACTGTATAAAAAGGAGGTCACGTAGTTTACAAAACGAGGTCACGTAGTTTACAAAACGAGGTCACGTAGTTTACAAAACGAGGTCAAGTAGTGTATAAAAAGGAGGTCAAGTAGTTTACAAAACGAGGTCACGTAGTTTACAAAACGAGGTCACGTAGTTTACAAAACGTTTTGCACATGTCAACAAAGTTACTAGATTTACCTTTAGATAAAAAGTTCAATGAGAAAACTAAGATTATATTAAATGTCATTAAAGTGACAGGTTGTGATCAAGTCAAAGGAAGAAGAGGAAAGAGCAGATTTTCTCCAGTTATTAGGAAAGAAGTCGTAAACCAGAAGTGCACTCATGTTTGATATTGGATTAATTCAGACTAAACGAAAAAGCAAGCACACATTGTTATTTGAGTATGTGATGTGTAGGAAATGCCAGCTGGACGAAAGAGAGATAACGATAAACATGCCAGATTAGTGTACTGTATAACACCATTGTTATTATTAACGAAGCAGATTTGGGGTCTCCGGCATAGACTAGGACACATAGCAAATAGCTCATTCTACGTTTAAAATTGAGAATGTGGGGTGATCAACCCCACTAATTAAAGCATCATGGGAAGTTATTAGTCTATACTTTCAGGCTCATTTGATATGTTATCAACTGGACTAATCTGTCAGAGAAGTATTCCCAGCGAAGAAAAGGGAGCACTGAAGCAGTATAAATTACATAAAGGGGTAACGTATAGGAAATGAAGGATGAATGAAAGAGAGATAAGAAGAAATAAGGCAGATAAGTATATACACAGTCGTTATAATTAACCAGAGATGTGGTAGCTAGTCCGTTCACCTCTCTGAATTTACCAAGCAGTTTGTGGGTCTCCGGCATAGCAAGTTGGTCCATTCTGCGATTAAATTTAACAGTGAGTTTTGGGGCGATGGGGCGATGGTCTATTTGTGGCGTTATTGGACCTGTTTGGAGAATATTTTCAGGCTCGTTGATATTTTGGCAACTGAAATAATCTGTATATTAATGACAATTCAACACTAATCAGATACATATATTTGTTTTCAAAATGTTCTTCACTGGCAATCACCGGGCGATATTTAGACAAAAAATGCTCGAAGCCTACTTTGAAAAAAAATCAGAATAGGTTTTTAAAAAGTCGTTAATGATAGCTCTATTGAATCATCATTTTAACGATTATCAAATGCACAATTTTGAATGAAAAAAGGCTAAAACCAATGATTTGTTTTAAATAGCGCCCTCTTGAGTTGTAACGGCTCTTTTTTGAATGATAACAGGGGTTTTACTTAGTCGTTTGTAATTGTGTATACTTTTCTTGCATGGTGAAGTTATAACTATTACTTTGTACCGTAATGGTGCAGGTTTTGGTTACTAATTAAAGTTCAGTTTGACCAATACTCAACTTTCCCTTTAAAATGATTTTGTTGGAATTTGTATCCTCCATAATATTTTACTGGTAGGCCTACAATCAAATTATTAGAATTTTAAATCAATGTGTGTTCAAGGTACCAAGTAAAAAGAAGAAAAGAACAGAACAGATTTTTAACAGATAATTAAAAAAGAATGTTTTTTCTTCAGCATTATAAGTTTGACATTATTCCCAGAGTAAACTTTAAGAGCAAACAAACAAACGATGTTAACTGTGTCCAGTGGTGATGTTTGCTAGAGAGATAACAAGAGACATGGCAGATAGGTGTACTTTAGAACACCCTTGTTATTATTAACGAAGCAGATTTGGGGTCTCCGGCATAGACTAGGACACATAGCAAATAGCTCATTCTACGTTTAAAATTGAGAATGTGGGGTGATCAACCCCACTAATTAAAGCATCATGGGAAGTTATTAGTCTATACTTTCAGGCTCATTTGATATGTTATCAACTGGACTAATCTGTCAGAGAAGTATTCCCAGCGAAGAAAAGGGAGCACTGAAGCAGTATAAATTACATAAAGGGGTAACGTATAGGAAATGAAGGATGAATAAAAGAGAAATAAGAAGAAATAAGGCAGATAAGTATATACACTGTCGTTATAATTAACCAGAGATGTGGTTGCTAGTCCGTCCACCTCTCTGAATTTACCAAGCAGTTTGTGGGTCTCCGGCATAGCAAGTTGGTCATTCTGTGATTAAATTTAAAAGTGAGTTTTGGGGCGATGGGGCGATGGTCTATTTGTGGCGTTATTGGACCTGTTTGGAGAATATTTTCAGGCTCGTTGATATTTTGGCAACTGAAATAATCTGTATATTAATGACAATTCAACACTAATCAGATACATATATTTGTTTTCAAAATGTTCTTCACTGGCAATCACCGGGCGATATTTAGACAAAAAATGCTCGAAGCCTACTTTGAAAAAAAATCAGAATAGGTTTTTAAAAAGTCGTTAATGATAGCTCTATTGAATCATCATTTTAACGATTATCAAATGCACAATTTTGAATGAAAAAAGGCTAAAACCAATGATTTGTTTTAAATAGCGCCCTCTTGAGTTGTAACGGCTCTTTTTTGAATGATAACAGGGGTTTTACTTAGTTGTTTGTAATTGTGTATACTTTTCTTGCATGTTGAAGTTATAACTATTACTTTGTACCGTAATGGTGCAGGTTTTGGTTACTAATTAAAGTTCAGTTTGACCAATACTCAACTTTCCCTTTAAAATGATTTTGTTGGAATTTGTATCCTCCATAATATTTTACTGGTAGGCCTACAATCAAATTATTAGAATTTTAAATCAATGTGTGTTCAAGGTACCAAGTAAAAAGAAGAAAAGAACAGAACAGATTTTTAACAGATAATTAAAAAAGAATGTTTTTTCTTCAGCATTATAAGTGTGACATTATTCCCAGAGTAAACTTTAAGAGCAAACAAACAAACGATGTTAACTGTGTCCAGTGGTGATGTTTGCTAGAGAGATAACAAGAGACATGGCAGATAGGTGTACTTTAGAACACCCTTGTTATTATTAACGAAGCAGATTTGGGGTCTCCGGCATAGACTAGGACACATAGCAAATAGCTCATTCTACGTTTAAAATTGAGAATGTGGGGTGATCAACCCCACTAATTAAAGCATCATGGGAAGTTATTAGTCTATACTTTCAGGCTCATTTGATATGTTATCAACTGGACTAATCTGTCAGAGAAGTATTCCCAGCGAAGAAAAGGGAGCACTGAAGCAGTATAAATTACATAAAGGGGTAACGTATAGGAAATGAAGGATGAATGAAAGAGAAATAAGAAGAAATAAGGCAGATAAGTAACACAGTCGTTATAATTAACCAGAGATGTGGTTGCTAGTCCGTCCACCTCTCTGAATTTACCAAGCAGTTTGTGGGTCTCCGGCATAGCAAGTTGGTCCATTCTGCGATTAAATTTAAAAGTGAGTTTTGGGGCGATGGGGCGATGGTCTATTTGTGGCGTTATTGGACCTGTTTGGAGAATATTTTCAGGCTCGTTGATATTTTGGCAACTGAAATAATCTGTATATTAATGACAATTCAACACTAATCAGAGAGGGTACATTTTACAAACTGTTTTAGAAAGCACATAATACAGAGGCCGCGGAACCGGGGGAGGGGGCGGGGGTTAGGGCTGCAGCCCCTCCCCCCCCCCCCCCCCCCCCACATACACATTTTTGTTTGGCTTCAAATTACATAAGCATACAATAACAATTATTTATACTCATTTTGGTGTGATATGGGGTGCGAGATGAGATGCGCCCCATTTGTGTGGTCAGCCCCCCCCCTCCCCCGCACCCAAATAAAAAGACTTCACACCCTTCAAAATAGAGCCCTGAGAATAGTAGATTATCGCTTTAGTACACAGAGGTTGTTCCAAATGTTACAAGTTGAACGCTTATGCGCTAAAGTAAAGAAAGACCTTGTTATTCTTCTTTTTAAGCTCCTAAATGATTTATTGCCCGACACTCTTTCATTTGAAATTAACTATAAGGTATCTAATTATGGACTTAGAAACACTCAACGTACAATCCAACTTCCAAAGCCCCAAACAAACTTTCGTAAAAATAGTACGATTTATTTAGCATCGAAATTATTCAATAACCTTCCACAAAATGTTAGACTTCAAACCAGATTATGTCAGATAATGTTTGTTTGTAAAATATATTTCTTTCCCCCTTGAACTGAAACCATTTTGTTTAAATAGTAATCATATTTCCCATCAAACAGTAATTTATCACGACTTTTGGGATCTTTCAGACTTTTATGATTGTACTGCAATTTTGTTTTGTTTTTTAAATAAGCTTCTTTATTGTATCTTAATGTAAGTTTAATTTTGTATTTATGTAAAAAATTGTATTTTGTTTAATTTGTTTTCTGTATTTTGTATGTATATATACGGACTTGCTGAAAAACAGCCTGACGGCTGATAGCGAGTTTTTATTGCCGTGTTTAAATAAATAAAACAAACAAACAAACAAACAAACTCACTCTATATTTTGTAAAAGAGCAAAGATAAGAGAGATCCTTGTTTTGGTGTAGCGTGGTCAGACTGATTTTGGGGGCACATAATGTTGGAAATTACGTTACAGAAGTTGTTTGTGTTGGAGCATGTTACGTGCCCCAATTATAGTGAATTCAAACACACTGGAGACTAAAACAAGAGAGAGAGAGTGAGAGAGAGAGATTGAGGCTAAAGTGGAACAAGGCATTGACAGGGTATAACGATCAAACAGTACAGCATAGTTGGTCACCTGCAGAACTTTACGATATGTACATTTGAGGCCTAGTTGTAAGACTATTGTTGACATTGCCTGATAAGACACTCTCTAGTGGCAGAGATTAACCACAGAAGCTGATAAGCCTTGCCAAAAATTGGGGGTGATCGACCCCACTTGCAGGGCTTCTTCTGGGGTACTGTTTAAACGGAGTGTTTTCGTCATGTACCTTTTGTGACGTCATCCCACTGAGCTTGAGTGATCATTATATGATAGTATGCTCTCTCGGAAGAGTAAAATATCCTAAAGCACAGCATAAATATGTTAATTCTCGCAATATGCGTAGATTTGACGTAGATAAATTCAAAACTGATTTACGTCAAGTGAACTGGGATGATGTTTTAGAGGATTCTGATCCAAATACTGCGTATGAAACTTGGGCTGTTAAGTATAATATAGTTTTGAATAAACATGCTCCTTTAAAAAGAAAAAGAGTGCGTCAAAAAGAGTCATCCTGGATTAATGATGATATATTGAATAAAATACGTGAACGAGACCGTATGAAACGTAAAGCTAAACGTACTAAATTAGATAGTGATTGGACTTTGTATAAAAAATCACGAAATTCTGTGACGGCAATGATAAGGAGAGCAAAACGTTCATACGTCTCTGAAAGTATTTTGAATAATACAGGTGATAGCACAGCAATGTGGAAGTCATTACGGCGCATAATGCCTAAAAAACGAAATGTTGGCTCTATTCCAAAAATTACTGTTGATAGAAAAGAAATAACAGGTTCAAAAAATATAGCATCATGTTTTAATGATTATTTTGTTGATTTAGCTACAAGAAGAAAAGAGACCAGAAAGTTTGGTACTAATATGGAGCAGTATATGACTCCCGTTGATTCTATATTTAGGTTTAAAGAAATTTCCCAAGAGGATGTTTCGAAATGTATACATGGTATTGCAAGGAACAAGGCCACTGGCCTTGATCAAATCCCCGCTAGCGTTGTTAAAGACTCTATTGAATGTATTGTTCAACCACTTACACACATCATCAATTTATCACTAGTGACGGGGAAAATCCCCGATGCTTGGAAAAAGGCTCGTGTAACTCCCATACACAAAAGTGGAGATACCTCAGACCCCACAAATTATAGACCGATTTCGATCCTTCCTATTTTGTCAAAAGTATTGGAAAAATTGGTATTTAATCAAGTATATGATTATTTGTCGGTAAATAATTTACTGAATAAAAATCAACATGGTTTTCGCCCTAACCATTCTACTTTAACTGCCCTTATGTCTTTGACTGATGATATGATCAAATCTATAGATGAAGGAAATGTAGTTGGTGTTGTTACACTAGACTTAGAAAAGGCTTTTGATTTGATATCCTTCGACATATTATTGAAAAAACTAAAATACTTTGGCTTTGACCAAACAGTTATTAAATGGTTTCAAAATTATTTCTTGGGTAGAGAGCAATCCACATTAGTAAATGGAAGTTTATCTTCGAGCCGAACTGTAAAAAGTGGTGTACCCCAGGGTAGTATACTTGGGCCGTTATTATTTATTATTACATTGAATGATATACATAAATCTGTTAATAAATGTTCAATCTCTCTTTACGCTGATGATACATGTATGTACTATGCTTCAAAGGATCCCAAAGATTTAGAGAAATCAATTAATGATGACTTGAAGTCTATAATGCGTTGGTTTTCAAGTAATGAACTTTTGCTTAATATACCCAAAAGTCAATTTATGTTAGTTGGATCAAAACACAATTTGCGCCAGTTTTCTGATGTTATAATAAGTATTGGTAATACAAAATTACAGAAAGTTACGGAGTGTAAACATCTTGGGGTCATGCTTGATTGTAATCTTTCATGGGACCAGCAAATAGACTTTGTAAGGAAAAAGGCACTAAAAACATTCCACGCTCTCAGACGAGTGAGGCAGTTCGTAGATAAAACGACTTTTCTTGTACTTTATAAGACTTTGATTCAACCCCACTTTGATAATAATAGTTTGATTTGGATGAATGGGCATCTTACACAGTTAAGTCGCCTTCAGGTTATACAAAATAGATGCTTACGTTTGGTACTTGGTGTAAATAGTCGCTTCAATAGAGAAACTTTATATATAACACTTGGTGTCGATCAACTGGAAGTTCGCCGAAAGAAACAAGCTTTGGTTTTTATTTTTAAGTTACTACACAATCTTGCCCCTCCATTGTTGTCATCCCGCATAGAGTTAAAACCCCACTTAGATTATAGATTGCGACATGCAAACACCCAAATTGAATTGCCTCGACCCCGCACAAACTTTATTCGAAATAGCCCATTATATGATGCATCAAAACTGTTTAACATTCTACCTATTTATTTACGAATTATACACGACGTTAAGATATTTAAAAAGGAAATTATGAAGCTACCCATACTAGATTTATAATTCATGTGCATATTAGCTGTTCAATGATTGTTTTACTCATGTATATATTTATGCCTATTGGTTTCCTCGTTCATTCTGATTAGTAAATTATTATTACCCCAATCTTTGTAAATATGTTTTATTTTTCCCCTGTTTAAATAACTTGTTTGTAATTAATATTTTGTATTATTTTATGTATTTCTGTATTCTTTTGTCTCACGGCCCTGCTGAAAAACAGCTTGTAGCTGAAAGCGGGCATTTTATTATTGTATATACCGTGATTAAATAAAATAAACAAACAAACAAACAAACATGGTACCCTCATCCATGTGAAATAATATTAACTCATCCGAAACTATACATCGTTTGTGAAACTCAGGTCGAACTAAAAATGAAACATGCGTTACCGTAACATACGTTACTGTTCATTTTAAAACTTTCATTTAATTTAGTAAAATTGTAACCGCTCGCCCGCGAACAAGTGCTTTCTAGCGCCATCTGGCATCGTACATTTGCCTAGCTACATTTTCAGCAACCCATGGTATGTCACATCGGTAGCATGTTCTCAAGCATGGACAGCAAATATTTGAAAAAGTTGGCTAACGGCGATTGAAGTTTGATTCGATTTGTATACCAAATGACATCGAATTATTGGTTATTAATGAATATATGAATCCTTTCATATATGCTTGATCAATGGGCGTAAACAAAATCACATCTTAGGTGGATTTTCAGGCACTGTATGCTACTATTTACACAGTCAGTGTTGTAACGTAGGTTTCATCTCAGTAACGTAGGTTACTATTTCATCTATGCTCTTAAAAAGTATAATTTTGGAGACAACGGTTTGCACTAAGAATATGTAATATGCCTTGATAGAAACGTATGTTCCAGGGACTAAAAATCAATCTGAAATTCATATGTGGAGGAAGTAAAAACGATGTGAGATATGTTTTAATTTTGCACTTAGAATTTGTAATAATATGCATGAATAAGAAAATATGCTTCAGAAAAGAAAATCATTCTGAAATTCAAATGTGGAGGAAGTAGGAATGATGTGAGATGTGTTTAATTTGCAATATTCGTACCTCTTACCTTAGAGTTAAATCATTCCTAACCTTACGCATGCGAGGCTCGGTCCCTATATTCAGATGTAACATGGTTTACATGATGAACATAATATTATTATGCTAAAACTTAATTTAGCTGTTTTTACTTTCAGATTTCACACTAATAGTATTTCTCTGGTCTCTCTTTACCTTAAAGGGCAATAAAACTATGGCTTTCGGTTATAATTATCGTTTAGAGGGTGAACAAACATTTGATTTGATACATAACTTGGCAATTTTGGCCTCTTGGATCCCATGAAATCCTTACGTGAACATACTCACATTTTACTAATTCTTACGGCGGCAAAAGATGTGGGAGCGGCCATGTTCTTGTAATTACCCGACATGCTCTGCAAACTCTGACGTATGTGCTTAGGGCTGAACAAAAAAACTTTTCACTGATTTCAAAGCATCTACAAGTATTCAGACAATGGTTTGAATTGGTGGTATTTAAATGCATTATCATATCATTGACCGTAGTCCGCACAAACCTAATAATGGCGGCCTCCAGCACTGTGTTCGCGTGAATAGTGGTATACCCTATAGAGTTTTGACATATTTCTTCCAAAGCAGAAATCTGAGTCGGAGTAATGTTACATATAATAAACAGGTATATTACGATGTATACAGTAGGATAAACTCTATTCTTGAGTTGCATTGCCCTGTAATTTAATTCAAACATATAGAGAAACTGACCAGAAATATAATGTGATTAAAAGAGGGCAAAGAAAATGGGATTCCAACGGAATATTATATTACTGAGTCAACTCAGGAACAACTCAGCGTAGGTTCAAACTGCCTCCACATTATTGAGGTCATAAGCTGCAGATTAGAATTAGAATTGTTTTCTTTGATAGTACTTTGGTAGTACAATTGTTTGATGTAAGAGTGATGTTAAAAAACAGTTTAAAACACATTTTTTTTTTTTTTAGCTTTTATGCACTTTTCCGCAAGCTCTTTTGTGTGTTCATAATTCTGACGCCCGTGACGCTTATTTGAAATAGTATTATCATAATTCTGGTCATCATTGTTCACATCATGATTGTTCCGCGGTTATTTTGTACTATGGAAACTGTGATAACATTATTATATTGCATTTTTCATTTGTGCATGTATTACACATTTTGATGTATGCATCAACTGTATGATTTGTATTATTTTCTTAATATGTTTTTGTTTTCAAATTTACGTCAAATTAAAAATATTATGTATCATAATGCTGTGACACCTGATAATAAAAAAAAAAAACATTCACACCCTTTAGCATCTAGGAGTAGAAAGGAGTATATATTGTTTTAAAATGCAAGTAATATCTTTTACAAACAAAATACGTGCCGGATATCTTAATAGTTTGTACAATAACAAATGTTGAGGGTTTAAGTGTATATCAATGCAACTTACGTGAAACCTACGTTACCTATAGTAAGGGTTCTTAATTGGTAATAATGTTATCGGAATATAATTTATATTGTAATATTTATAAACGTACATAAATGGAAAGACATTTGTCTATTGCCTAAGCAGTCAAGATATTTATATGCAAGACAAATAAGGGGAGTACTAGGTGGATTCACACGACCTGATCGAAAGTTATTGATATATGATTCTTCAAAGTTAATGATTATAACAAAGTAATATGAAATACGTCCTTTGGAGGCAAATATTGCTTTGAGACATATAAAGGAATGTCTAGAGCAGTTGGTAATATTGACATTGGAAGACCTCTTCTACTCCGATCGTATCCAGGTGTGTGTTTTATTTGTGTAACATACGTTACTCATATGCGAAACATACGTTACTAAAGTTTAAACAGACACTTGGTTACTTATCATTACATGATAATGTGTTGTTTTAAATATGTGATACACGCATCCAACTGGAAACTGTTAATGCATGAGTAGGGCTGCCATGGTCAATAATTATGTAAATACAAGGAACGACGCGGGATATATAGTGGAACACCTGATCCACCTTCACCAACACCCTAATTCCCAGTGGCTAACAATTATCATGTGATTGGAAAGAAAAGTAATTTCCTTTGAAATTATAATCGTCGCATTGAATTTTGTAGCTAGCAATTAAAAATTAGTTTCAACGTGCCTTCCTGTAAAAATAAAATAATGCCAATTAAAAAAAAGTGCAGTAACGTAGGTTACACAGATGAAATTGACATGTTAAACTGTAAGTTTGAGAAAATTAGAAGTTCACAACATTACGTGCTCATATTTATCTAAAGTATAATTCAAAGCCTCCTCTTTCATTATGTTCGTGTCACAAAGATTTTGAGAAAAGTTTTTTTTTTCAAAATTCCAAAATCCGAGTTGTACATATTTAGTGGTTTTGAGCCTTAGACCCCTTTTGTCGCGTTGCGGCCCATATAATACCCTTTGTTATACAATCGTTTATTTCAATCGCAATCTTCCTGTAATGGCGGCGTCAGACCAGAGCCACGCTCTAGCCACGATCTAGACAATAGCTGATCACAATCACTGGAATGTATCTGCAAAATGTCTTTTGTCCAATGAGGATCTGAATGGGAAGATTATCTCACATGTGTCAATAGATATCCTTCCATGAATGCACATAGCTCGCTGAACAAAAGACTATGTCGCCAAAGACCCATGACCGACCCACGACCGCTTTTTAAGCTTTGGACATGTCGAAAGCGCTCGAAAGCGGTCGTGAGTCTTTGGCGACCTACTCTTTTGTTCAGGGAGCCATTGTATGTCCATGCATGAGAGGCTATCATTTCACCTATGTGCGATAATCCTCCCATTCATTCGTCATTTAATCATCGTTCGGACAATGCTTCGCCTCCCACTGCCAAATTTATGAATGGGGATTAGGAGCGTAGCAATTTTATGAATGGGGATTAGGAGCGGCGCGAGAGCATAGCTATGTGTGACGGGGGTATAAACCAACTTGCATTTAGTAGTCATTATACATCATCAATATTTATTATCATTCACATTCAAATCATATTCAACGTCTCGGGAAACTTCCTACTGACGCTATTTTAAAGCAAACATACAGAGCCATATACCATAGTGCTTATAGTCAAACATTTACGGTATACAACTACGACTATACGACTACCCTACTCTGTCCTGTACTAGCACGCGCACTGTACATGTACTGCATCATGCATGCGCACGAGCGCCCGGTTTATCGGCGGAAGCGCATGTAAGGTCACGTAAGCTCCGCCTCCCAAATCATGTTTTGGAGGTCAAACCGTTCACACTACAGATTCGCACTGTGATTTGAGTGAATCATGATTTGAAAACACCTCTGGACCAGGATTTGAATTCCGGTGATTCGTGATTCTAATTACCGTTCACACTGGCAAAAATACCGTGATTGGAGTGAAAAATAAATAAAATCATGATTGCAATCACGAATTTTTGCCACTGTGATTCAAATTACCGTTCACACTGGCAAAAATACCGTGATTGGAGTGAAATCACGCATTTTCCTAAGTCTAAAATCGCTCTTAGTCCCTTTAAGGTTAATAGGTTGAATATGTTAGGATTGTCTGCTAAGAATGGTCAGGATGATGGGGTTACTATTTATGTGTCGCTTAAATGTTTCAATGGATACAATAGTGGGTTAGGATAATTCAACTCATTCCTCATTTTGGCCCCTCGATAGATAAGGGATCATTTCCCGTAATTGGTCTTCGGTTGACTAAGTATTATGTTATTTGGACCAGTCCTTGTGCAATATACTGATTTTACGGAATACGAAGATGCTGCTAACTAAGGTAAAGTGGACAAATCTTATGAACAAATCGATACATCGTAAATTCTAATTGTTTAGACCATCCTATAATTATATAGAGCGATCTAATTTCAAAGGATCATACAAACTATTTGAGGGCTATATATAACCAACAGTTATAACAATAAGAAGTGATCTATTTTTGTAATACTTGCAATTAATCAAAATTCGTATTTGATGCATTATCCCAGACCACACTACAATAATAATTGTATAATTGATTTATTAAAGAGTCAGACCCGTGCACTGATTAATATATGAACGTATTCTATTTAACTAGTATACACATTTGATTACTTTCTTCTTCACCTGATCAATTGATCTTACATAACACATTTCTTGCACGAAAACCACAAAGTGCGGGACATTAATATGAAGGGCACCACAAAGTGGAATGTTTACCCCCGGTTTTTACTCTGTGTTATATTTACAACAAAATCACAGGACCACTACAGCTGTTACAGGTATGCTATCTGATGATATAATCAAGAACGTAGCAAGACAAGTCCCGCATGATAAGCTTCATTACCTGGGCTTTGCAGTAGGGAAGTCCTGGTACGAGACAAACTACGTGTTGGACAAACACACGCATGACACCAGTCGGGCTGCGACGGAGATTCTCAGGGTGTGGAAGGACTGGAATGGCGATGGACCTACGCAGAGAGAGAAGCTGGTTGGCATCTTAGAGTCGATTGGACTAAAGATCCTGCTTACTGAGAGTACATCAGGGGACACTGCAGGGTAAGCCGATAAATGATTGTAAACAGTTGTTAGGCCGAAAGTGGGGGGTCAATAAACTTAATTTTGAGGGGGTACGTGTGACTCAGACAACACTAAATCCTGGGGACATGATATAAATTATGTTGATCTCCGAAGTGTACAGTTGTATCTGTACGTACCAACAAATGTTGTGGTGAGGTATGAAGTATATTGAATGAGTCTATAGATATACATAGAATGGAAGCTGTCATCCTAGACCATGGGTCTTAAAGATGGTACAGTTTGAAAGTATGTCAATTCGCATGATATAATGAGATAATTCGAGATCCGCCGGAAGAAATTGGGTCAAACCAAATGCATCCGAAAGCAATAACTCTTTACTTTAATTTGATTCCAAATATCGTACACGTTATTTACCACACTCATTATCATATTTTAATATTTATTTTCTGACTGCACTATTATTACCAGTATTACGTGAATTGTACCTTTTTATCCGTGTGTCGTGTTGTATTAATGGCATGTCAGACTTCATCAATATCAATTCGCAATTGAGTATTTGCAATTGAATGTAGGACCCATGAAGAGGAACTTTCTAATGAGATGATCATGGGCCCAGCAATAGACTGAGGTGCCTCACGAGGTTCAAGCTCTGAAAGACCTGGCACGAGATTAACAAAGTGCGGGACATTTATCTGAAGTGCACCACAACGTGGAATGTTTACCCCCAGTTTGTACTTAATAAAATATTTATTACTTTATCAAAGGACCACTGCATCTGCTACAGGGATGCTTTCCGATGAGATGATCTTAAACCAAGCCAGACAAGTCCCGACTGAAAAGCTTTATGACCTGGGCGTCGCGCTAGGGAAGTCTAAGACCGAGATGAAATGTACGTTGTACAAACACCAGCATCACATCGAAATGGCTTTAATGGAAATTCTCATGGCGTGGAAGGCGGAGCATGGGTATGGACCTGAGCAAATAAAGGAGCTGCATGGAATATTTGAGTCGGTTGGAATTGAGCTTCTTCCTAATGAGAGTACATCAAGGTTCACTACAAAGTAAGTTAATAGATTACTTTACCAAATAGTGTTTGACGTGTTTGGCTGACTGGGGTGGGGGTGGGGGGGGGGGGGGGGAGGCGGCCATGGACGGGCTCAACAACAACATTTTTTTGATATGGGCATGGAAACAAAATTATAGGAGAAATTACGTTATTGGGTCTTTTAACACAGAACGTGCCAAGTCTTGCATTCAAGCATTCATTGTGGTATGTTTCGTTGTATCCCTCTTGAAGCTAGCACTTAGCTGCTAATGATGTATATGCACGCAATGGTTGTAGAGTAATTTACCATGCCCATTGTATTGTGCGGTTGCTTTGTTTGTGTTAGTGGATCTATTGTTCAGTGCACACCCTAGTCTTCAAGACAAATAGCAAGTTAACTGTGGTCTCCCAAGTAACGTGGTAAATGAGAATCAGGACCTTGGCACTGGGTATACTCCGCTGCCCCCTTTTGCAGAAAGTTCTTATAGAAATTTCTTATACTTATATTTGATAGATAAATATATAGATCATCAAATGTTCGTGGTCATTGTGTGGCTTCATTTAATCATAATGTCATAATTTTTGTTGCACATATCGAAATAAAGGAATTTCCGTGAACAGAACTGACCAAAAACTACTTTCATCATTATACTTTTGTCTATTCACCGTGAGCATGACGGAATGGTGCTAATCGTGATTGTCTTGTTTCTTAAACTGTCTTAAAAGCAGATAAACCGTTTTCTTTTAAATGACATGTGAAACAGAGGCATTAATGTGTACGTAATGACTATGCGTGAAATGCAATTTTAACCCTATGATGGACATTATCATCTAGGGCCCAATGGGGTGCATGGTGCTCCCTATTTAATGTATGTACTTGAAGACCAATCAATCTCACCCTTGGCAATATGGCTAGTTAGTGAAGTCCTTCAGTTTGAAGTTGATGTTTTGTTTTTGTCTGAAAGTGACACATGTATAATTGTTCACAAATTATATTTTTAAGCATTTTAGCATTATGCAAGTTCTAAAGTCCCAGATTGAACAAAGATCACCCTTCTGAATGTGACGTTCACAATGAACTATCGAATACATTACACTACATAATATTGCTTACATACTATGTATTACATTTTAACTCTGTGAATTTTGAACTAAGTGAAAGTTAACGTTTGAACATAATATTTGCAAATATCAAGTGAAAGTATAATAACCTTTTAACATGTCATATCAATCTAGTCAGAAACTTGGTTTATATAATTTATATATTTGTTCCTGGTGCCACATGTCTTTCTTAAAAGAGACAAATCAATAAATAATAGTGTTTAACCTGAGAAACTCCATATAGCATTGATAAGTCAGTGAGCTCTGCACATTATTTTACAAACCTAAGCCAGCGTCGTAGCCCTTTGATGAACTTAGCTTTCCAATACCCTACTATTGGTCCCTGCTTTAATAATTTTGTAGTATTTTAAGCATAACTGTAGGGCAAATATATCACAGTTCATCTATTTTGAAATATTTCTAACATAATACAAAAACAAATAAACATTGTATATGGAGGCAATTTAAATCAAAGCATTTTAAATCGCGCAAACCTTGTTTAAAAGTATGTTTGAAGTACGCGTACCTCTGAAAGTGGACTGAGGCCGCCTCAGTAACAGGGGCTTACCACTTTTTAAAATGCAATATGAGAAAGCTATTTAAAGGGGTAGTTCAGTTTTGGTATAGAGGGCGCTGCATAAAATAATAATTGTGTGAGATGAAAAACTGAGTGTAAAATTTGAAAGAGCATACAATCTTAATTACAGAACGAAATATATTGAAAAATCTGTTCAGAATCAGCTGAAATATCAATAAATATATCTGATCAGAAATTTTTGGGCCTCATATTAATTCAATGATTAAAAAAAATTATTTAAAAAGGTTACACTTTTTCAAAACAGGTTTTTAAATAGTTGTTGATGCTCTCTTTACTTGATAGTTAT
Source organism: Echinarachnius parma (assembly GCA_037951105.1). NCBI lineage: Eukaryota > Metazoa > Echinodermata > Echinoidea > Clypeasteroida > Echinarachniidae > Echinarachnius > Echinarachnius parma. The sequence continues at coordinate 105,995 of JBAMJV010006819.1, read as the reverse complement.
TTCAACAAAACATTACATGCATAATTTTGTATGAAAAATGGTTTAAACTAATGCTTTTTTAGAGAGCGCCCTATTGTGTTTGGCTCTTTTCTAAATGATAATAAGCTTTTTCTTAGTCGTTTGTAATTGTCTATACCGTTCGAGCATGGTGAAGTATTAGTTTGTAATGCTAATGTGCAAGTTTTGGTTACTAAAGCTCTGCTAATACGAAAACCGACTACCCCTGTGTGTATGATATTAAATTGCTAGAACATATTTTATGTTGAATACAAACAAATATCCACAAATACAAATAATGATATATGTTTGATATTCTACGACAAATAGTTTTATTCTATTCTATACAGCACTTAGTAACTGAAAAAGGTGATAGGTTATATCAGAACTTCATCCAAGTCAACACTAGTTATGATATTAAATTATGAATGTTTATCATTTCCCAATGTTTTGTTTCAACTGATTGTCCACAAAACGTGGTGTATTGCATCTTTAAATCATATCTGCATTGTTCTTCAAGCTTTAATGTGAGAATTTTCCATGACACTATATAACTCAATTTTGTTATACACTAAATAAAATGTACTTCAATGTTGTAACACTCAGTAATACTCACTACAATCAGTTGAAAATAGTTCGTTTTAATCATTCTTATTGATGATGTACAATGATAATTTGTTATGGGGCATCTGCTATCTATGTTAGACCCAAAGAATTTTGCATTCTACGAAAAACGGAAAAAAAAAACTCATCGCGGAAGCGGTGGTTCCAAGAAGAAACAGCAAAAACAACTGCAACAGCATCCACACTCGATCTCGGTCGGTGTCTCGCCACAGGATTCGTCAAGAACTGGAGAGAAACATGTAAATATGCGCATGCTCAATGTACGCTCACTTCGGAACAAATCAACAGTGTTCCAGGACTTTGTCATTGATCATGGTCTGGATGTCGTAAGTATCTGCGAGACATGGCTGACGGCGAGTGATGACGCAGTGATAGCTGATCTGCGGGTTTCAACTTTAAGCATCAGCCCGGAGCTGGTAGATGAGGCGGCGGTATTGGTCTTCTTTTCGCAATAACTGAACTTAACGGTCAGACCATCACCTACATACGAAACATTTGTAATGATGGTGTGCACCCTCACTGCGAACAGTAATAGCGTGGACATCACTGTCATGTACAGACTACCTAACATTCAACAAGTTTCCCGAGGAGTTTTCGTTAATGGTGGATGAGCGTATTACCCGGCCAACACCTCTTCTTATAACTAGGGACTTAAACATTAATCTTGATAACCCAGCTTCTCCGAACACCCAAAACGTGCCATGAATCGATTGCCAGTCATGGGCTTCTGCAGGAAGTCAACTCCCCTACACACGAGAAGGGCCACAACCTTGATGTACTCTTAATTCGGAAACTTGAGCGTCACCTGTATTTAGATGTTCATGAAATACCTCGTATATCGTATAACTCGGGAGTCACATATAAGCTCCACCTGAACAAACCTTTCAACCTGATCGAACTGGAAATGCTCGTAACATCAATGCCGTCGACAGAGCTGATTTTGCCGAGGAAATTCAAAAGTGCTCCATCATATCATCGTCTGATATCGTTGATGGTTTTCTGGAAATTATAATGTTCAACTGCAAACCATCGTAGATACCCTTGCACCTGCCAAAGCACGTCGCATCAAATAACGTCGTGAGAGTCCGTGGTATAATCGTAACGAGAGTGTAAAGAGGGTAACTTGAAAGTACATGGCGGGCAAGAGGTCAGTTCGAAATAGATCGGCAGTTTCTTCCCGACCAACGAAACACCGTCAACAAGCTTGTTTATAAAGTTAATAAGACATACCTTGTTGGTTTAATTGACGATTGTGGGTCTGATAGTGAACGGAAATTCACTGTGAGTAAGCAGCTACTTAACCGTTCAAAAACAACACTCTTTACAGCAGATTATTCCAGTCTAAGATCGAAACAATTTTATAAACGAGAAATGAAATATCGACCCTATGATTGTACAACTGTTCTGTCTTCCTTACCGTTTTTAAAAATTAAATACTGTTGTTCAAAAAACGGAAACATATCAGACCAAAATTTACTAATTTTTTTCTTCAAACAAATGAGTTGATTCTCATAGGAGGAGGGATGCGCAGTGCAGAGCAAACATCACACTTGGAGGGAAGACAGTTGGACCGTAATAATCAGGGGGAAATGCCACCTTTCACAATACGAAATTCAACAATGTATGTAAATAATTTAGTTCGAGCATTGACACAGCGCGGCACGCGAATTTGAGAAAATGTTAACATTATTTAATTAATTAACGTTTGTTTGTGTGTTTGTTTAGTATTCGTTGAGTTTGTTACAATTCTTCAAATAATTTGTCAAATGATTGGAGGCACGTTTTCTCGGTTCCCATTCCAAGAGAAATATAAACCAATATTGTCAAGGGCTACATTTCGAAGGCCAATTTAATGGTTTTCAGTGGCTCATTTTATTTTTTTTTTATTTTTTTTTTTGGGTGGGGAACGAAATTTTTGCTGAGCCCTCGTGTTGTTTGACGAATTAAAGTCGTTGATCTATTTCTATAATGCTTATATCTATCTTCATTCTGACTGGTTGGTTTACGCAAAGATATTTTATTCAAACGATTGCGAGTAAACATTGATTGCATTAACCCCTGATTAATCCATGGCTGGTTTATACTTATATTATTCTTTTTGTTTAATGAATGGCATATTCTTATCTATATAAAAAGAGAGTTTATACAAACAAATTTTATATGATAAATTTGCATCTTCAACAGGAAATATCTCACGCGACTTTTCTTTGGACAAATACAAAAAAAACAGTTTGTTGCGTTTCTTTCCTCTTTCTAACAAAAATATTTGTCCTGGTTATTTTCTCACTTATGGCATTAAAACATGCTACAAAAATGGGTAAATGATCCGATTTATCTGAGTACAGAGTACTATTTATATGTTCTGCATGAATAATATTAGAAAATATATTATCAATTAATGTTTTACTTATTGTTGCACTATCAATTCTAGTCGGTTTAGTAATATGGGGATAAAGAAAAACCCCAAGGGGGCTCACATTTTGTGTGTGTAGGGGCTTATGCCTAACCACACTCTGGGTTGCCAACTTTGAGCCAGATGTGAGAGTGAGACATTGCGAGGGAGCGAAGCGACTGAACGGGGGGAGGGTGTGGGAGGAGGTTGTCCCCCCTCCCACGGTAGGGAGCTTTTGCATTTTTGGACTTGAAATTGTGCAATCTGGTGCATACCTAGATAAGAAATTCGGCTGTATTTGAGAAAGCGTGATATGATTGTTCGACCAGAAAGTTTTAATATATTTTTTCACGTAGAAAACAAATAATTGACACACTAATAACTTTGTACCCCAAAACACACACAACATAAACCATAATTATGCAACATTATGTATGATCCAACAACACGCAGCCAATAATTAGTCCCGAGGGAACGAAGCGCCTGAGGACTGGGGCAGGGAGGGAGGGGGAGGGGGTATCCCCCTCCCACGGTAAGAAAGATTTTGCATTTATGGACTTGAAATTGTGCAATCTGGTGCATACATATATAGGAAATTCGGGCTTAAGATTCACTGTATCTGGGAAAGCGTGTTATGATTTGATATATTTTTCACGAAGAAAACAAATAATTGACGAACTAATAAATATGCACCCACCCTCACACATAAATATTGTATTTAGTGTCATACACAGTTCCAACATATAAACCATATGGCGCATGTATGATCCAACAACATAGCCTACAGCCAAATTAATCCCGAGGGAGCAAAGCGACCGAGGGCTTGGGCAGATTTTGCATTTATATACTTGAAATGGTGCAATTTGGTGCACTTCATGCCATACCTATGAAGGAAATTTGGAATCCGAGTTAAACAAAAAAAGAATAAAATGTCTATGCTCTCATCAGATGTTTACAACAAACTGAGATAATCTGTTAGCGCAGCGAAAATTGAAAATGGATGTTTAAACTAGTTTTTGAACGTTAGCTCATACATTTGATTTTGTCTTTCCCACTTTTTTGTTTGTTTGGGGGGGGGGGGGGGGGGGCTTTTTTTTGTTGGGGGGGGGGGCAAGATTGCGTTTTGCCCCCCCCCCCCCCCACTTTTTGGATTTGGGGGGGGGGGGCGGACGCCCCCCTGCCCCCCACTTCCGGCGCCTATGATACCATAGTATTATAAAATGTCAGTACATTATTGTTTGTTTTATTATTTAAGTCTAAAATATAATCACCCATTAAATATATGTGTTTATTTTCCTGCGATATCTTATTTGTTTACAGAATTTATTTGATTTATAAACGTATCTGCATCGCTAGTTGGTGGTCTATAAATAGTTCTTATTATCATATTTGTATTTTTATTCATACTACCTTTTACAAATAAACTTTCAGAACCTTCAATTTCTATGTCAGTCCGAAATTTTAATGTAAATATATTATTTATGTACATGGCAACACCTCCTCCTCTACCATTGTTGCGGTCTGTACGTATTCATTTCATAATTAGAGAGATTAAACATTTCAGGTGAATTTTCTTGTAACCACGTTTCTGTGATGCCTATGGCCCAAAAGGGAAAAAGGGTTAATAGATTCCATTGATACTTCAAAAGAAAGACAATTCATATTCAAACTTCGAGCATTTATATGAAATAGACTAAACTTATTACTAACATCATTAGTGGATTGATCAAAATTAATCTTCTTATTAAATTCATATATTTTATAATATTCACTCATTATGCTCAACTTAATTTAGGTCATTAATAAGAACATCGGGATCCATTCAATTTCAATGATATATTAACAGGGAGCGCGCGAGAGGGAAGGTGTGAAGGATGAGCGTGCAGTGACAAGAAAGTGAGCATATTAAAAAACATAATTCTATGTCACAAATTAAACAAAATACATAATTACAATATTAAGAACATTATCAACAAGCATCTTGGCCGCGGTGTCCTCAAGCGAGACTCCCGATTAGTTATAATTATTGTAAGTGAATCTAAAAACACATCAGTGCAAATTAATTTTAAGAACAATTACAAGATTGGACATAAACTTTCTGCAAACCACATCAAGTTCGACAATAACTTGATTACGTCTTACGAAAAAAAATGAAAAATAATAATTATATAAATAAGCATATTCAAAGTATTGTTACAAATTCAAGTGAACACCAAATAATCAGTCATTAAATATTGTGTTTTTAAAGGTCTAAACCTTTAAAAGAATGAATGGTGTACAATACACAGCTATGCAACCTAGATTTGTGTCGCCGGGGATTTAAAAGACAAATAAACTGAGGCGTCACTTGTATGTGTTCATTCATACCATAACATTACAAACAAAAAGAAATGGGCATTGTATGCTCAACAGGTCTTCAGTACCAGTACCAGATTCAGAATAAACAACAAAACTATTTTTAAACAAATGACATGTGCATAAAGTGTACAAGATAGAGTTAAAAATCAAATTGGTGCCTTAGTGTTTATGCATTCCTAAAAATAAATCATATTTATGTATAAGGCGAATACTCCAGATTACACTGTACATGCATATTTATTTTAACAAATTACAATCATCACTGCATCCTTAAAAGGTTTATAGCTATGAAAGAGCAAATTTATCTAACTGGATTCTTCAAAACATGATGCTTTCAATTAATGCCCTCGCTATAACATTTGGATATAGAATAACAGTGATTGTAATAAAGACGTTTGCATTCGTTATTTTCTATTTATATTAAATCAAATTAAAATAGTATAGTATAAACACAAAAAGAAAACAAAAATTAATGACACCGATTCAATACTATACACTACAGGTGTGTAGGGATTAAAATTCGTCTAGTATCACATGAGTAATGAAACTAGAAAATAAGTAGATTTAATTATGATGTTCATGGTGTACATATTTATGTCCAAATTATGATCTTTAGACTTCAATAATTTTGACTAGGTGGTCATGTATGCCTATATACTGTATATGTTTCTTGAAATCATGAACTTGTAAACTTCAAGTAAACAATGGTAAAGAAGCAGCCACGCATCGCTAGGAAACAGCGCGCATATAGAGCTAACGTATACGCAGTGTATTGTACGTTCACACGGTACCGTACAAGCATGTGTAGTAGATTTCGAGCTATGAGGTTTTTTTGCACAACATGTCAACGACGAAAACCGAAACACTTTTAAAATCATGAAAACAAATGATGATTAAGTTTGTTTAAGCACAATTCAGATTAATTTTAATAACAAATATCAAGGTCTGTCATTCAGCGACTGTGAAATCATTCACTTGCATGTCCTTCTACCATCATTTGCAAAAGTTTAAGACCACCTGGGAATTTGTGGGTATTTCAATAATTTGGACTGCATTATTTTGTCTTAAATTTTTTTTATTTCGGGGGCTCCATTTTCGGGGGCTACTTTTCCAACTTTCGGGGATACATATTTCCAGGCTCTTTTTCGAATTTCAGGGGATATTAATAAGCTATAATGCTGTAAGTGATCATTTTATAAGCATTTGATCACAATCCAAACAGAAAAATCCCACAAAAAATCTCAAAAATCCCCCCCCCCCCAAAAAATATAATGATTTCGGCGGCAAATTCGCCCGCCGCCCCCATGTAATTTTTGCTGGTAATGGTATAAGCCCAGCAGTTCAAGTGTGATACAAAGGTTATGCGTTAAAAATAAAAGTATGTCTGAAAAATAAATATGTTTAACTTTGTTGTGTTTTTTTAGTTATTGCATTTTGGAAGGGTGGTTTTTTAAACTTTTGCAAATGATGGTATAAGAAAATTCTACGAATAAGTCTTTTTATTAGAATAATTCTACGAATATATTGCGATAAGATTTTGAAAGTTTCAAGCGATAGACTTGTATAAGTTTGAGGTTCGATGCGTAGCAGGGGGTGCGTATTTTGTGTTAATGCGCTTGTTCTTAAATGGGAAGTTTGCGAAATGCAATATCTTATTTTTAACACGCTATCGGTTGCACACAACGATGGATGGTGGAAAGGTCACAAGTAGAGCAAAGTCAAGTGTTGGTTTATAAATATGATAAGAAAATCGGATCCCAAAAATCCTCATCTTATATAACAAATATTACTTGCTTCTTGTCGTTGAATATTATACAAATATACAATGACACTCGAGGATCTAGCTAAAACTATTCGCATCGAAGGAACATCAAATCCCGGGGGGGGGTACTCAGATTATAGTCGGACGGGGGTGTGCGGCTGAGACCTCCAAACCCATACCCACATCTAAGGGTCCTTTTGCGAAAAATGGACCCATGTCTAAGGATTTTTTTTCGCCTGCGGCGCATGTTTTGGCTGTATTTCCCACAAATTTTGTGGTTTTAAGTTAGCGAGCGTAGCGAGCTTGAAAATTTTGGCAATTTCACATCCGCAAATCCCAAAATCCTGTATAAAAAAGGGGAAATATGAAAAAAGGGACCCATGTCTAAGGATTTTTTTGATGAAAAGAGGACCCATGTCTAAGGATCTTTCTTGAAAAAGTCACTCTTCCCAGCGGCACATCCCCGTATACCCAATATACGTGAGTACCCCCCCCCCCCCCCTTCCCCGGGCATCAAATAGTACTCTTCTCCCGAGGGCCATCGGCCCGAGGGAGAAGAGTAGTATTGATGTTCCTGAGTGCGAATAGTTTGAGCTTGTTCCGAGAATGAGTCATTTTATATTTGTTTTATATCCCTTCCACCTGTATCGTTCCTTGGACACTTCTGTAATAACATGTACCGTACTCACATTCACATCACGTTAAAAAGTTTTTGCTTGTTCCGAGAATGAGTCATTGTAGACAAAAAGCAGCTGCTCACGGCACGGGCAACCTAAGGTTAGCTGCGCGGGGCGGTGCGGCGCTCACCAGGTGCGCTCACCGAGCAGCCGATCCGATATCTCGCAAGCACAGAATCGAGTGATTTCACGTCAATGTCATGGTAACTTACATCATCAAATTGAGCACAAAATTCACAAAACATGGACACAGCATCCTTGATTTGTTTCTGAGTGTTCACACTGTCAGTTAAATTCATGAAATCCATAATTTCCTCGTCATTATATTGCTGGAATCTTGAATTGTTGCCGTCATTCTGCCGGAGGAATAGCTGCTTTTTGTCGCGAGTCGCGAGTTGCCATTTTTTTTAATTTTTTTTTTTTTGGGGGGGGGGGGGGGGGGGCCAACAAAAAGCATAGTTCCTTTTTTCCCCGGGAAAAGGTGAACTATGCGTGACGTCAGCAATACAAAATGAACTATTCACCGGCAAACGTCTTTTCTAGTCAAAACTATTCTTTTTCTTGTTGTGTACACTCCTAATGCAACAATCTTTCGATAAGGGATATAATAATCAATACACACCTCAAAATGTCGAATTTCACTCGTTCATCTATATTGCACACGGTCTATGGTCTCGATGCGATCAGTCACTGGCAATGCATGTACATACTGTACATGTCCTTTCAAAATATCTAAGTGAACCTGGACTAAAGTTATGTCACTGATGAGAAATTGGGTATGGATATTATAATTGTATGATATGGTAATCAAAGCTCGTACACTGAACTTTAATCGCAAAAATTTGAAAATGAATATAAATGTATTTTGTTTGTATTATGATTCGTAAGCAATTGATTCCATATATTCTGTTGTATATTGAACATGTTTTCGTTTTGAGATTTGGTTTCATTTCGTCAAGTTTTCAAAACCATTTAAATTCTGCTGCGTGAACTTCGATACCCTGACCATACAACATTAAATCAAATTAACTAGTCAGAAGTCAAATTGTTACTGAAGTCCTGTGCCCATATTCATAAATCCCGATAAGCTAGTTGGTTGATCAAATTACAATTTCGATGTCCGCTAGGCTTAGCTGGTATTCACAAAAGGCCGATAGGCTAAATTTGCTATCGTAGTAAAGGCCTGGCCGAGCGTGACAACCCATCTGTCTAAATTCCACAAGCATTTGTAATTCCACGACATTTTTAGTCGAAATGCAAACAATTACAACAATATATCATTCTGCGGTGCCGACTAAATGCATTGAAATCTATTTATGCGGGACCTTCTGTATAGAGCTTTGTTGGACTTACAACAAAGGCGTGAAGTTGAATGACGACCCAGCAAAATTTATCTTATTCACCAAAACCAGACAAATTTTAGCGACAACTGGACCAAAAATGTAGAGGTACTCTGTTGTACCTCTAAATTGCTAGCAAGTAATGGAGCCGTCACACCTAATGGTGCTGTCACACCTGAATCACGCTTCTCCTGCGTTCTCGTACTTAGAAGAGAAAAAAAAAAATTTTGATCAAAGCGCAGGGGAAGCGCTGACAAATCGAGCGATTATTGACACAATGGTAGTTCGTTCACGCTCTTACTACGATCTTACTACGCTCTCCGTACGCTTATGCCACGCTTTCCGAGCTATTCACTGGGTTTATGACCATTTGGTCTACTACCATTTCGTCCACTAGCCAGTTGGTCTACTGCTATTTGGTCCACACCAATTTGGTCCACTATCCAGTTGGTCTACTGCTATTTGGTCCACACCCAATACGTCTACTATTCATTTGGTCTACAAGTCATTTGGTCTACATTTAATTTGGTCCACTCTCTAATTGGTCTACACCCCATTTGGTCTACTATTACTTTGGTCTAACATCATTTAGTCCATCATGCAAATGGTCTACAATATACTTGGTCTACTATACATTTAGTCTACTAGTTATTTGGTCTACTATGTATTTGGTCTACATTATATTTAGTCTATTAACAATTTCGTCTACAAATCATTTAGTCTACAATCCATTTGGTCTACAACTTATTTGGTCTACCAGACATGTGGTCTACGATGCTCTTGGTCTACTAGTCATTTAGGCTACTACCCAATACGTCTACAAACCATTTGGTCTACTAGCAATAAGTCTACAACAACGCCCACGCTGTGTATGAAATGTTGTCCACCATGTACAGTTAGTTGTTAAATGAACCAATATTTTGAAGTGATGACTAGGGATGGCTAGGGAGCAAAGTTAAAGGGATAGTTGAGTGTTAGTATAGGGGGCACTTCACAAAAAAATAAATTGTGAGATAATGAAAAACTGGCTAAAACTATTTTTTTTTTTAGAGAGCGCCCTCTTGAGTTGTAACAGCACTTCTTGAATGATAACAAGGGTTTTACCTAGTCGTTTGTAACTGTGTTATGTGTATACTTTTCGAGCATGGTGAAGTTATAACTATTATGTTGTACCTTAATGGTGCAGGTTTTCATGGTTTTGGTTACTTAAGTTAAGTTTGACAAATACTCAACTATCCCTTTAAATGGAAGGGGGTAATAAATGTGTTTTTTGCCGTTTATGGCCTGGTCACATATAGCCGACGCACGGCCAACGCATGGCCAACGCACTGAAAATTCGGGAAAAATGGGAGTGCGTCGTTGTACGCCCAACTCCTGTCAGGATTTGGGGGGGAGGCTAGCGAACTTACAGCGAATGCATAACGTGTTGCTAACGCGCTGTGCGTATACAGGGCGCATACATAGCGCATACAGAGCGTATACATTAAAAACCGCAACGAATGCATCACGTGCTGCTAGCGTGTTGGACGAATGGCCAGCGCCCGGCCAGCGCATGCAGAGCGCATGCACCGCGCATGCACCGCGCATGCACCGCGCGCTCAACGCACAGCCCGCGAAAGACAGCGTCCAGTGTGTTGTCATATCAAAGTTAGTGCAGTGCCAAGTGTACAACCTCTTCAAGATGCCACCCAAGAGAATGAACCCACTGTCCATGAAGCCAACGAAGAAGACACCATCTGCTCCTGTTATTGGTGGCCGCGGTCGTAGAGGCAAGGGCAGAGGCAAAGAGCTTCCCAGCCTGGACCCTGAGCAGCCCAGCCTGAACCCTGAGCTGCACAGCCTAGACTCCCCTAGACTCTGACTCTGAGCAGCCCAGCCTGAACCCTGAGCCGCCTAGCCTGGACCCTGAGCTGCACAGCTTGGACTCTGCTTTTACCGTTGAGGATGCTGTCGAGGATGCTACATCCTTTCCATCATCATCCCGTCAGTGCTCCCCTACTCACTCACATGCTGGGTCAGTAGACAGCCATGTATCGCTGGCTTCGCAGGCATCGTCTGTCGTCAAGATCAAGAAGGGTACAAAGAAGGACAAAAGGGCCAACAAGCTGTCCGATGACGAGGAGGAATTGATGGTCGCCTTCTTGGAGGAAAATGAAATGATTTGGAACAAAAAGGTCACCCATTACAGGAGGCCAGACATGAAAAATGCTGCATGGCAGAAACAGGCGGACATCATGTCCAAAGAAGTATCCCATCTGCAAGGGTCGTTCAAGGGAATGAGGGACAACTTTGCGCGCCTGGAAACCTGCCCAAGTCCGGATCCGGGCAACGAGAATTTACAGAATATAATTTTAGCCAAATTTGTACTTTTAGCTAAATTTTCGCAAAAGTTTCACCAAAGTTTGTGCAAAAGGTCCCCATAATGCTACCATACATGCCATAAGAATGTTTTATTATGACAAATTTGTCATGATAACAAAATATTGCTTTGTGAAACACCCTCGGGAATCAACAAGCATTCAATGATACCATATTTGTGAAGGGTAATACGTATCCATGGATATGAGAGCTCAAACTTGAATTGCCGAACTTGTATTATTAGCGTGTTTATCTATAAAAAAGGCCTTGCAACATTAAACAAATTCATACATCCATAACATAATTGGAAGTAGGTGGATGGGTCAAGGGGCATTTTGGATACAAAATAGATACAACAAATAATGGGGAAAATCACCAAAATAAAGGTTAAGTGTGAAAAACTGCACCGTACTCGTCTCAAATCATTTCAAGATTTTAAAAAAGTCCTAGTATGATTTGAGTTTTCTTTCCATGTCCATTTTGGAGAAAGGGGGTGGGTGGGTTTTAGCATTTGTTTAACTTTGCAGGGCCCTGAAATAAATGTATATTAATGCAATGAATAAATTTAACACAATACTGGTAGTTCATGTCAAATAACATTAAAATCCACCCATCTTCCGAGGTGGTTCTTCTAGAAGTGATCAGTAGGAACCTCTATCATTACCCATGAGGGTCGGATGAGAAGTGATGGGGAGATGGTGTGCAGGGACGCGTTGACTACACGCTATGTACACGCTGCGTACACGCTAGCTATACGCTAGGAACACGCTAGAAGAACGTCGGGTGCGTTAGAGACCCGTTCTGCACTCGTTCAGCTCGCCCTTATTCGCTGCACGTTCGCTGGGCATGCGTTTGAAGCACGCTAGGTGTGCGCTAGGTGTGCGCTAGGCGTTCGCTAGACCTCAGCCGACGAACTCACAACGAGTACACAGCGTGTGCTCCGCGTATGTCTGGCGTTGGTCTAGCGTGCTCTGCGCGTGACTGGCGTCCTTCTGGCGTGTACATCCATGCGTCGAGCTCTGCGCACAGTTTTGAGCATGCACAAAAAATCTCGACGCACAGAGCGAATGACGACGAATGCAAAACGTTGGTCCAGCGCGCTCGACGCATGAGTAACGCATGATGACGCACACCTAGCGCACGACGACGCACTGGCCAAAATGGCAAATTTTCAATGCGCTGGCCGTGCGTTGGCCGTGCGTCGGCTATATGTGACCAGGCCATACCTCTACTGGGCAATTCCACGGTAACGGAAGGACATTCAGACACAATTTTGGAACTTCAATCAAATAATTCCAGGATCCTGCTTTTGATTTTTTATTCTAAATGGCATGTCTTTGATCCTTGTTGAGACACCTTTGATTTCCAATATTTCTAAAATTTTGACCGCATTATGTAAATTAGATATGGACACTAATGAGGCCGGTAACGGAAGGACGCCAAAATGGACATGGATTTTCAATTTTTCTAGTTATGACCCAATCTCCGTGAAGTTACGAGGTTTATCATGTTAAGTTGGCTACTAGTCAATTTCCTTATGTTCACAGAGTATAACACCACCTTTTTAAGAAAAATATCTACATTGGTATATTAATTATGAAATTAATTACTCCAGTGTTTGGTAACGGAAGGACGGTAACGGAAGGACCTCTGAAAAGTCTATTGGAATTGTACAATAAAATTAAATTTGAAATTTAAAGACCATTTATGAGAAGGAAACATCTCTTTTGTGGTCTAAAATGAGTTTGTATCATAGATAGCATATGGACATCACAAGCATTTACATTTCTATTTTTTTCTTACTATATTTCATGCTCCAATGGCTCTTATTCATGGTCAATCCATGGTAACGGAAGGACACTCAGACACAAATTGTCAACTTTAAGAAAGACATTTTTAAATACTTGTGTTGTTAGAACAGTCTATTTTGATAACAATACTTCCAAAACATACAGTTTTAAGGTCCCATAATTTTTTTTTTTTAATCTCCGCACAATATTGAATATGCATACAAATGAGGTCGGTAACGGAAGGACACTAAAATGGACAAGGTTTTGTTATCAAATCAGTTTTAACTAAAACTCTGTGATATTAAATAATACAAAATATTTTAAGGGTACACATTTCATTCTCTGAAGGGTTAAGAAGAATTTACTTGTTCTTTGATTAAAATTTGTCAGAAGATATTTGAGTTATTTCACACAAAGCGGACCAACGTTCGGTAACGGAAGGACATAATGGACTATAATGTATGATATGACACAGTAGGGTCATTCCATGTCAAATCACCTTTAAAAAAATTGAAAATTTTCATCGCAGCCCCCTTCAAATTTGCTAATATTTGGTATGTATGATATTTCAACCTTTAAAAGCGCAAATATTTAAGTTTTAGCCCAATCCGCCCAATGGTTTTGGCGCTATGGTCGATTCTTATGGGGGAGTTTTGTAAGAAATGGGCGTGGGCACCATTTTTCAAATGGCCATTGTCCATTAACCGTTGGGTCAATTTATTTTGTAAAGGTGTCATTGGACTGGGGATGTTATGTGCAATCCATTTATGCCATTTGTGTTCATACATGAGCGAGTTTGGATACGATAACCTTTGACCTTAGATTTTGACCTTCCGTTTTACCTCGTGGATCAAATAATTTTGAGAATTTGTTTTGCTTAAATCTTGCTTTTTCTACAGCCTTGTTTTTAGTTTGCAAATTTCATGTAAAATTTAATTATTTTAGACCTACACCCATGTCCAAGAATTCTATAGGGGTGTATTGTATACAAAAAAGACCTATTCAAAGTCATGATCAGAGCCTATTCACACCCTGGCTCACCAGAGTTAAATAGACCTACTAATCCCCATACAATAGAAATCCAGACAAATGGCATCATGGTACAAGGGCCCTGTTGCAGAAAGAGATAAAATCAATTGTGAGCCAGATCAAATGTTCTAAATGCACAAATCTGATTGGTTGAAACACAGAAAATTACTAGTCTGACCACGCTACGCCACGGATAGCTGGCCATTGCAGGTATTGTCTCATTATTTTGGGTTTTCATATATGAGAGACAAATTTTTGAACATAAATTTTGTCATAATATATAATATGAGGTACCTTGTCCATCTGTTACCATGTGTATGGTAACGGAAGGACATTTTCTTTTGTTATTTATTAATTAACGAAGAAACAATGAGTAATACAATTGTTAGCAATGGGAAGGCCTACTTGAACTTGCTTTGCACTGAAGATTGGTCTGCTCTCTAACAATTATGTGAGCCACAAAATTAAAAATATTGATTTTTCGGTAACGGAAGGACATTTTCATAGGCTAAAAATAAGAAGTCATTGAAGCATAACAAATCAAATAAATCATACAAATTTACTATTTTACGAAATGGTCATATCTCAGGAGTCAGAATAATGTTTTTAGGCTTAACTGGGGAAATATAAAACAAACACAGGATCAAAACACTTTTTCACAAAAATGTCAAATTTGTGGGGTTCAATTGTGGTTATAAAGTTATTATAAAAAAGAACTAAAATTATGTAAAACTAAAATTTTCTCATTGAATTCCAAAAATATAGAATTTAAGCTTTGATTTGATACCAAATTTGTATCATAAAAATGCTTGTAAATTTTGTGTTCAAATGTCCACTTTGGCGTGGAATTGCCCTACTATGCATGAAAAGGTGAACAAGCATTAATGATTTTCCGTAGTAATACATGTTTGTTGTGCTGTTAGGGTGCTTGGGGGGGGGGGGGGGGTGGTGTTCACCCTGAAAGACCCTATTTGTGTGTTTATGTTTGCAATCTGTTTAGGATCACACAACGTGGACGAACTCGCCACTCTTGCTGCACCCACCCACCTGGACATATTCTGACATATTTATAACCATGAGCATAGGTCCACAATTATAGTTAGGGGGCCTCTTTCCCTTCTCAAAAACAATTAACACTCTGATACACTCAGTATGTAGGCTCGCTTGCATGTATTGTGATTAAAGGGAATCTAGTAACTGACTAGTGTACGTAGTGATTGATACTGTTGTTGATAGCGTGTGAATCAAGGGCGTCGATTTCTTCTTGCCATTGGGGGGGGGGGGGATGATTCGTCATTTTGACTATCTCTGGCGAGGGAGCGAAGCGACAACCCAGCAGCGTGCCCGGGTTTTTATGGCCGAGCAGGGGGGGGGGGGGGCAAAGCTTTTTTAATTCAGCTGTTAAAGGGGTAGTTTAGTTTTGGGAGAGAGGGCGCTGCACATCACAATTTGTTTGTGAGGTAATGAAAAACTGAGTGTCGAATTTGAGAGAACATGCAATTTTAATGGCAGAATAAACTTTATTTGGTCAAAATCGACCCAGAAACGGCTGAAATATCCATACATAAACTGGGCTCCAAAAGAAACTTATCACTTCTTCAGAGCGACACACATTAAAATCCAAAGCATAAAACTTAATCATAATTCGGCATAGATTAGCTACAATACCCCTTAGCAAGCTCATCTAAACAAAAATATGTTTGCTTTAGTCAACAAAGAATAAAATAAGGTGAAATCGCAAGAGGTAATTTTTCAAAAATCACAGAAACTGCTCCCCTTCCGGTCACAGAGCTCGGTACGGACAATAGCCAGTCTAGTGGTTACATAACCCGCTTTGAAGTTGAATGAATAGCCATTGAAAGTTCTGAATAGACCGCCTTTCGTGGAGGTTCGCAGCGAGCAGTTTCTGTGATGTTTGAAAAGTGACTTGTAGTGATTCCATCGCATTTTTCTCTTTTTTTGGCAAAAGCAAAGGTTTAATTTTTAAGATATGCTTCATGAGGAGAATGATAGCTTATCTGAGTCTAAATATGATTCAATTTGATGCTACGGATTTTAGTGAGCGTCGCTCTGAAAAAGTGATAAGTTTCTTTTGGAGGCCAGTTTATATCTGATCTTATAATTATTTGGGGCCCAAATAATTAGATGATTTTTTCAAAAAATAAAAAAAATGCTTGCACTTTTTCTAAAATGTTCAAAAGCATTTTTTAAATAGTTGTTGATGCTCTCTCTATTTAATCATTATTTAAATAAAACATCACATGCATAATTTTGTATGAAAATGGTTGAAACCAATGCCTTTTTAGAAAGCGCCCTCTTGGGTTTTAATGGCTCTTTTTGAATGATAACAGGCTTTTTACATGGTAGAGTTATAACTATTAGTTTATAATGTTACTGTCCAGGTTTGGTTAATAAAGTTAAGCCTTACCAAAAGTGTACTACCCCTTTAAGAAATTGGGAGATTATTAAGTGCACATTGCAAGCATCATGAGCTGGGCTTTGTCCAATATGAACTTTAGCCTGATAGCATTCTGATGGAACCCTGAATAGCATCAGTCATGGGATACCCACATTGGGAAGCTTATTGGGGGTCCAGGGGGCAGAGCCCCCGGAAGCTTTGGGATTTGTAATATCCAGATATAAAGATGTTGTCTATATAGAGTTAACTATTCTTTAGTTAATTGCCTTTTGAATTAGCTCTTTGGAGATTGGAAGATTATTAAATGCACATTGCAAGCATCCTGTTATGATGAGGGCATTGTCCAAGTATGGGTGAATTTTAGACTGATAGATAAATACGGTCGATTGCAATCATCCTGATGAAACCCTGAATAGAATAAGTCAAGAGATACCCACATTAAAAAGCTTATTGGGGGTCGAGGGGGCGAAGCCCCCGGAAGTTTTGGGATTTGCAATATCCAAAAATACAATTAACCATTGAATAGTTAGCTCAATTTTAGTGAGCGAAGCGCAAACGCACATTGGGCCAGGATCGCCTGAAAGTTTGCCAAGAGAGAAGTCCTGAATAAAACTATTTAATGAGTACATGGTTGGTACTGGGTCAAATAACCTTAATGGGGGTTCCAGGGGTGCAGCCCCGGAAGATTTTGGATTTGGGCAGTTTAGCATTATCAAAAAGTGGTTTAAAGAAGACTATAGTAACAACTTCCATTCATGAGAGGGGGCAATGCTCCCTAATTTTAATGTTATTATATATTTTTGAACCCCAAATATTGGGGGGATGCTAATACAGGCCATCCCCCACCTGAAATATTGTGGGATATATCCCCCCATCCCCCCACCCCCCCCCCCCCCCCCCCCGTGATCGATGCCCCTGGTGTGAATTGTAGCGTTGTGACATGTCCACTTAGATATGTGTAAAAAGTGTTCATGCAAAATGGATGCTTCACCAAATGGATGGCCCAGTAATGAGAGAAAGTGTCGCAAACTGATATTCTTTTGATACTCAGTGATTGCTTTGCAGTATATATTTCAAAATCTGAACTGAACAAATTGATTATTTAATCAAAGGGAAATATAGAGAAAACGAAGGAAACAACAAGATATAAATAGAGCCATCACATAAACACATACCGTAAGAATTTTATTTTTAAAGAATGTAACTCGCTATTTAAAGCAAAACAAAAACGCCCCACCCACAATAAAATAAATTTTAAAAAGTACACTATTAGGGGTCTAGTAACTGTGTTGACATGTGCAAAAAGTGATGAGTGGTCGATACAATGTATACTGTTGTTATCTGATATGTCCACAGGGTGTTGTGTACAAATTTCCAGTTAAAGGGATAGTTGAGTTCTGGTAAAGAAAGTACAGTTATGGTCAAACTAAATTTTAGTAAGCAAAACCTGCTACATTACATTAAAAACTATAGTTATGACTCCACCGGGCTCGACATGTATACACATTATTCCAAACGTTCATTAAAAAAGAGCCGTTACAACTCAAAAGCGCACTCTCTGAACACTCATTGGTTTTAACCTTTTTAAATATTGTGCATACATATAGATGTTATGTTAGAGAGATTATCAACAACTATTTAAAAAACACTGTTGTAAAATTTTGAAAAGAGGAAGTGTTTTTTTTTTAATTTGTGGAATTATGTGGAATAATTGTGGGGCCCCACATTTATTACGAATGGATATGTATATGGATGTTTCAGCCATTTCTGATTCATTTTGTCATTAAAATAGTATGCTCTTTCGAATTTTTTACTCAGGTTTCATTATCTCACAAAAATATTTTGAGTAGCGCCCTCTATATTAAAGTTCGGTCAAACTGGATTTTAGTAACCAGAACCTTCACCATTACATTACAAACTAATAGTTAACTCCTACCATGCTCGAACAGAATAACCCAAAAGAGACAAATGTCAAGGAAAAAGCCTATTTTATCATTTACAAAAAATAGCCAACCATAAAATAAAACAAAATAAAATATTGTGCTTGTGATGTTTTGTTGAAATAGTGATTAGATAGAGAGATTGTTTAACCATGGTAACAGCAGCCGATTAATAGACCAACTTACCGATTATTGAATACCAATGATACAAAATAAGCAGGTAAAATATGTAATTTCATCTGTGGTTTGATTTGATTTATGTTCACGCAAAAAGAGTATGCATAATGCGGCTAGCCAGACCTATGACTCATTGTATTTCTACAGCTGTATTACCATGGGCGTCAACGACTAAAAAGTGTGGGGGGGGGGGGGGGGGACATTGCGAGGGAGCGTGGCGATCAAGCCCGAGGTGTCCCCCCTCCCACAAAGATGTTTCATTATTGGACCTAAAATTGTGCAATCTGGTGCATACCCAAGACCTAATTATTGATTGATACGCAATTGTGTATACATGTCATGAATTGACCTCCGTCACCACATGATCGACTAATCTTGAATCTTTTAAAATTTCATAATGAAAAAACAAATATAAGAATTTCCATTCAGTCATCGCATGTTGTCAATGTCGAGGCCATTCTCCTCTTTAACCTCAATGTCAAAAGCAGGAGTTAAGAACAAAAACAATTTAACACAATGTCCCACGCCTCGTCATGGGCGTAGCTGCATATTTTTTCCAGGGGGACTGGCGTCTTTTGCCCGAATATCGGGTAGGGCGTGATCATGCGAGGGAGCGGAGCGACCAAGCCCGAAGGCGCGAAGCGCCACGGGGGAGTGTGTGGGTGCTAGGGGGTATCCCCCTCCCACGATAGGGAGCTTTTGCAATTTTCATTCAAAATAATGCAATCTGGTGCATACTTTGGAAGGAGATTTGATATACTTAAATGGGAGATGTTGATTGCCCGAATGAGATGGCAAGTGCCCGAATGTGAGATGTTGATTTGCCAGAACTTGCTGCATGATTGCCCGAATGAGAGATGGAAAGTGCCCGCTCATTTGAGATTTTGCTTCTAGTCCAGCTTATCAAATTGTAGTGTTCCAAAAAATAAACTGAAATGATGTATAGCGTAATCATGTTAAAATCATAATCATCCAGATATGGTCGTTAAAAAAATGCTTCCTCTTTTCAAAAAATTACAAATGAGGTATTTAATGGGATAGATTAGTTTGGGTATTTATAGTACAGTTTCTGTTTCGGTCAAACTGCACTTTAGTAACCAAAACCTCCACCATTACATTACAAACTAATAGTGGATGTGGTGTGGCAACATTGGTAGAGCGCGCGCTTTCCAATCGTGAGATCCCGGGTTCGAACCCAGCCCACCGCGTTTGTCCTTCGGCAAGACAATTTATCTACTATTGCTGCTCTCGTCCCAGGTGTATAAATGGGTACCCGGAAGGATGGGAACGTGTTTCCTTAGCACTGTGCGCGCCTAATAGGCGACTTGCTGGAATACTTCCCAGGGAGTGGAAAATGTGCACTTAATGTGCAGGATTGATTGCAGTGTGTATCCGTTGACCGGGGTAATAATATTGTAAGCGCTGTGATATAGTTTACTATGAATAGCGTAGCTAAATGCCTAATATTATTATTATTATAACTCTGCCATGCTCGAAATGAATTTTAAAAAGGACAAACGCCTAAAAGTAAAAAGCTTATTATCATTTTGGTTAAATAGCCGTTAAAACTGAAAAGGGCGCTCACTAAAAACTTATTGGTTTCATCCATTAAAAAAATGATCGTGCTTGCGATGTTTTGTTGAAATAATGATTTGTTAGAAAGATAGAGAGATTGTGTAACCATGGTAATAACATCCAATTATGGGCAAAATATACCAAATAACCGATAATTAAAAATCATTGATTAAACATTAGCAGGTAAAATATGTAATTTCACTTGTGATTTGCTTTTATTTATGTTCACGCAAAAAAAGTGTGCATAATGCGGCAAGCCAGATTCATCGTATTTAAATTGTTTTGTTAGTATGGTTACACGGTGGTACAAGCTGTAACTCTTCGAGAAACAGAACACCTTATTTGAGATTATTTTCACGAATTTGCATCTAGTCCAGCTAATCTAATCGTGGCGTTCCGAATAATATACCAAAATAATGTATAACGTGTTAATGTTAAAAATTATAAACCTCCAAATATGGTTGTAACAAAAAAAAAGCACGCTTCCTATTTAAAAACAAAAATGTCTATGATTTTTTTGTTTCATGCCTACACTTTTTTTAAAAAAAATCAAGAGGTTTTTAAATTGATGATCTTTCTATCTAATCATTATTTAAAACAAACTTCACTTGCATAATTTTGCATGAAAAATGTTTTTTTAGAGAGCGCCCTCTTGTGTGAATGGCTCTTTTTGAATTATAATAGGTTTTTTAATTAGTGATTTGTAATTGTCTATACATTTCGAGCATTGTGGAGTTATAAATCAAGGTACAGATGGATAACTCATTTTTCAATTGGAAAACGAAAACAAACAAAAAATTAAAACTTGACAAGAATCACATTTTTGTTGCGATTTTAAAAGATGGAAAACGACCATAATACATTATTCATTTTCAAATAGAAAAATTAAATATTTAAAAACGGATAGTGGCGAGTGTTTTGCATATAAGAATTCAGAATCCCCAAAAGTATGTTTCAAATTGAAGCCCGCCATCATGGGTTAATTTTGTTTGCGCGCGATCTGCACTTAATATACAGTACTCCATTTTAAAAAGTGTGACAATTTAGTGATTCATTAGATTGTCCCGCTTTCTGAAGAGAACAGGACTGGTATAATGGTCGAGACTCTTACAAGATGGAGTAGGCATGTTATCTGTGAATGTATATGATAGGATGTCTGTGCGCGCGCGTGTCTGTTCTACATAAGGCGCTGTAAGTGCAATATATTATTATTATTATTATACATACTTCTATCGATGTTATGTAAAACAGTTATCTTTGTAAGTTATGATTTGTTTAAATAAACCTACCCTATATATATGTTTACAAAGTATATACTACCGATTAAAGGGACTTAGTAACATTGTCCAAATCCTCAAAATCCAATTGTAAATCTAGCAGTTCTCTTATACCTTGTTTAGTTCGTATTAACAAAAAAAGCATGGGACAGGTTACGTTTTTTTTTCAAATTTCCCTTTCGTTACAAAGATATGTACGATTGAAGTTTGCAGATAATAAAATATCCGTTAGATATTTGAAACCGTGTACAAAGTGAGTGCTGTGAGTTAGTGAATATATCACTTTGCATTTTGCTATACTCTGCCATATAACATCCATTTGACTTGAAATTTTCACACAATACCCTGTGGACATAATAGATAACAACAATATACATTATATCAACCAATCATCACTTTTTGCACATGTCAACAAAGTTACTAGATCCCTTTAATATTGTCTGTTTGATTGTTGCTGTTAATCGGAACAAGTATGGGTGTGTAAGAAAAACAAAATGACCTAAAATAATCAGAAAGGCGCTACTATATAAACTGTAAAACCAACACCAATACATGAAAAGAATATATACAAGGTCAACATTACCACGTTATACAAAAGTTGAAAATGTCTGAAAACAATATAAGAACTTCACATGATGACAAGAAGCTAAATATGATGCAGAATTTCTACACATTGGCGCAATATATTGTGACATTAGGTATTAGTTGTGTCTTTATTCTTTTTATTTGATTAACGTGAAGTTAATTAATGCTATGCTGTTTTAATAAGAAATTCTTAGGAAATCCTCACACTCGATTCCACTTGTATACTTCATGTTTGTGAATAATATGAGTAATTGTTTTCCTCTCAGTGAATTGTTTTGTCTGGACAGCCAAAGTGTTATGTCTGCCCACTGCAGTGAACCCCCATAAAACTATGGAATGTGGCCAGTTTGGCCTTGGTGGTCAAACACTCTGCTGTACTGTAGAACTTTCTACATTCACGATACAGTAGTCGAAGCAACATCATACTAAAACACCCTTGTTCCAGTTATAGAATGACTGCATGATCTCTCCAGCCGGGGTCATATTATGTATAATTGAATATGGTAAATGGTAATTTTAATCATGTTTACAGAGATGTGTTTATATGATCATTGATGCTGATAGTAATGTTAATACTCTTCTTTTCTCTTACTCTCTCTTTCAATCTCTCTGCTCTATCGTCTTTGACTCTCTGTTCCTCTCTCCTTTTGTATACTCCATGATGACCTTCTGTATTAAGTTTATTTTGTTTTGCAATGTAGGCTACATATGAATATTTACCATGCATTACGTTTCACCCAAGTTAGAAAATAACCGCTTCTCAGGCCTGAGGAGAGGTTGAGAGATTCGTGCCTCTAGTAGAATTTTATCACCGTTTACACCGTTCTTATCGGTTTACTGCGTGTAACCGGAGGAGATTATCTCTATAATACCACTAGGTCTCGGGGGGCAGTTAACAGGGCATGGAATGTTGACGAAAGCTATTAAAATGGTTGAGTTGATTTCCACCGTGGTGGAGATCACGGCTAACTTAGTGAAACGTAATGGATATGATATGTAACTCAATGTCCGATAATAATTTGATCAAAACATCAAACGTAAGGGGTTCATAAAAAAGAGATACATAGGGCGTGCCCCCACGTAATTTGCATGCTCTGGCAAATGAAATACTACATGGCAGATTGACTAATTGGCTTGCAAATGGATTGTGGACCAAATAGACCAAATCGATTGTAGACGAACAGATGTGTAGACTAAATGACTGGTAGACCAAATATATTGTAGACCACTTGTTTGGTAGACGAAATGGATGGTGGACCAAATTTACATGTAGACCAAATGATTTGTAGACCAAATGTACATGTAGACCAAATCGATTGTAGACCAAATGAATAATAGACCAAATATATAGTAGACTAACTGTAGACCAATTAAATAGTAGACCAAGTGATTCGTAGACTAACTGGTTGTAGACTAAATGATGTATAGACCAATTGGTAGTAGCCCAATTGATAAGTAGACTAACTGGCTATTAGACGAAATGCACATTAGACTAATTGAGTAGTAGACCATGTGGTTATTGGACGAATTGGCAGATAGACGAATTGGCGTATAGACCAAATGGCTCGTAGACGAACTTACTGTGGACGAACCGGGTTTAGACTAAATGACAGTGGACCAAATGGGTAGTGGACCAAATGGTTGTAGACCAAATGGCAAGTCACCTATTCACTGTGCACGCTCCGTGTATCTGTAACAATAGCTCAGAACAATGAGACGAGGCTGTTTGCTTTACGCTCTCGCCACGCTCTCGCCACGCTCTCTGCAATCCTATACCATGTACGCATGTAGTTGAACACACTCAGTGCGTTTCCTACCAGCACATTACGCATGCTCTTGGCGTAGATCTGTTTGAAAAGTGGGGTGGAGGTGGATTAAGCAAGGGGGAGGATTATTATTGTTTACTGTCATTGTTATAATTATTATAACTATTATTAGTAGTAGTAGTAGAAGAAGTAGTAGTATAGGTTTTCCCATTCATTTTAACACTTTTGTCATTCAATTTCATTAATTCGTCGTTCAAATTCGTCCCGAGCGGAAATCCCAACTTCAATTTCGTCTTTCGTCGATCAATTTCGTCAAAGATCACACAATTTAGTCATTAGGCACACATTTTCGTCAATTGCAAATCAAATTCGTCGGTCACAGTTGCTAAACACATAAAACCGAAAGCAATTTAGTCAATTGGCAACCAATTTCGTCAAAACTCTATTCAAATTCGTCGCATGGTATAGCCTTATATGCCTGTCTGTATCATGACTATGTAGATGGTGTAGGTGGTTATATTGGTATGTATGTGTGTGTATGTATGTATGTGAGTGTGCGTGTGTGTGTGTACATAATATTTAATATTGTTAATAATATTTCTACCGTATGTTTGTCTTTACAAAGAATTTAATGCAATTTGCTGTCAACGTGCTTTTGTGCGTGTTGGTGTGCACACATGCATGTGTGCAAATATATGTGTGTTTGTTTGTTTTCGAATGTATACATGTGTATGTTACCCCCTAATTGATTAATGTTACAATTAGCAGTTATATCAAGACAATATAGAACAGAACATTACAGTGTATATACATTGGACGAATTTGAATAGAGTTTTGACGAAATTGGTTGCCAATTGACGAAATTGCTTTCGCTTTTATGTGTTCAACAACTGTGACCGACGAATTTGATTGGCAATTGACGAACATGTGTGCCTAATGACTAATTTGTGTGATCTTTGACGAAATTGATCGACGAAAGACGAAATTGAAGTTGGGATTTCCGCCCTGGTGGTTCCTTGGGACGAATTTGAATGACGAATCAATGAAATTGAATGACAATAGTGTTAAAATGAATGGGCAAACCTATATTAGTAGTAGTAGTAGTAGTATCATAATGATTGTTTAGTATGCAATTCAGACAAATGTAATTTGGAAACAACTTTATGGGGATCTGGGGGTGTCTGTACCATCGATATAATAATAATTGATATTTATACAGCGCATTTCCAATTAAAAACCCGCGCTGCGCTATTCCCCCACACCAAAGAGTAGAGGAATCTCCCCCCCCCCCCCCCCCCCCCCGTTGAAATGACAAGCACAAACAACCACAAACATCAGACTGTACTGGCGTACCCAGGTTTTTTATGGCGAGAGGGGGGAGGGGGGGGGAAGGGGATATTTTGTCGTCTATGTAAACCACTCGTATGCATCAATCGGGGGGGGGGGGGGGGTGTCTGTCAACAAATTGAGACCGAGACAACTGGTCGTGTTGGCGGCCATCGAGGACCGAGGCGGGTGGGGTGTCGGAGAAATACTGATGGAGACGTCGCGGAGACGTCTCCGAGACCTGCTGGAGACTGAAAAAGTCTCCAAAAATATCGAACATGTTTGATTTACCCGCGACTCCCCGGAGACCCGGCTAGTCTCCAGGAGACGTCGTGACGACCAGCGGAGACTGAGTCGCCAGCTGGTCGCAAACTAGTCTCCAGCCCGGTGAGATATCACCTTTATATAGACAATGGGCGATCTGCTGCATTGTCGGGTCAGCTGATTTGCCAGAACGGTGGATTACCGATATCAATTGTGTACATGGTCAGGCGCTTGCGCAGTAGAGTACACTGACTACAAATTTTGAAATTAATGCTCTTGAAAAAATACTTATAACCCTAAAAGTACAACATCGGCCGAGCGGAAACTTCACCCATAAATCGATTAAATCCTCATTATTATACATACTAAGTATCTACTTTATGAATTGCTAGATAGGGCAGAGTCAGAACAAAATAGACAGCTTGTTATCAATGGGTACAATTAAAAACACACTAAAATCTCAAATAGTATTCAATAGATTTTCATATTTTTCCACACACACTGAGTTCATAACACACTTAGTTAGTATGGCAAGTTTCAGACCGGTGAGTGCAGTAAAAAGGGCACAACGCGGATTTCAAGATTTGGCATTTTTGAAACCACGTTTTTGAATTCACTTTGTTTTATATTTTGTATATTCCTCTGTAATGTTTTTAATGCCAAATTTACCAATAAATGTGAAATTCAAACCACGTTTTTGAATTCACTTAAAAGTCCGTTAGAAAATCAAATAGCGCGGGCCGATAATGATATGCAAATCCGGGTGCTCCACCGGGCCTGAGTTGAAACGTGCCAAACTTCGCAATCTATATATAGCGTTTTAATACATATTTTAGTAATATTGGAAACACAATTTCAGCAAATGTTGGAAATACGGATAAACACTTATTAACCAGTAACGTTAAATCTTTATTTATGTTCCCAACCAACGAAAATGAAATTGTGAGTGTCACTAAAAACATGAAACAAAGTATGTCTACGGGTATAGACGGTATTAGTTCAAATTTTATTTTTAAAATAATTTCATTCGTTTCTTTTCCCTTTTTACATATTTGTAATTTATCTATTTCATCTGGAATCTTCCCAGATTCTATGAAAATAAGTAAAGTCATCCCCATTCATAAAAATGGTGATGTTAATGTTCTTGGCAACTACCGACCCATATCCCTCCTCCCCCACTTTTTCGACTTTATAATCATTTAATCTCTCAACAGTTAATCGCCAAACAACAGTTCGGTTTTCGACCAAAACACTCTACCGAATTAGCACTTTTATATGCAACAGAAATGCTCAATTCCTTGTGCAATTCTTTTGTATAAGCTTGCTAAGTATGGTATTAGGGGTGTTGCCCATAAATGGTTCGGTAGTTACCTTCAGAATAGAAAACAGTGTGTTCAGTATAAAAACACTACTTCGAATTTAATGCCAGTTTCAATAGGAGTTCCCCAAGGTAGCATTTTAGGACCACTCCTCTTTCTTGTATTTGTGAATGATTTAACAAACGTATCCAAAGCCCTTTCAATGATACTTTATGCGGACGATACAAACATTTTTCTTTCAGACACTAATCTCGATAATCTTATTTGTAAAGCTAATAATGAACTCAAACACGTAGCCAATTGGTTTAAAGCTAACAAGTTGCAGTTAAATGCATCGAAGACTAAGTTTATGCTTTATAATGTTAAAAATATGGATACTCTACAGAATATTAGACTGAAAATTGATAACGATTACATTTCTCAGGTGGATAATTTGAATTTTCTTGGAATTATTATTGATCAAAAGCTCACATGGGCTAAACACATTGAATATATCGCTCGAAAAATAGGTATGTATATTGGTATTATGTATAAGTTATGTCCTATCCTACCATTGAATGCCTTATTTATGTTATATAATACTATGATATTACCTCACTTTAATTACTGTAATTTAATATGGGGAAGAGCTTGCGCTTCCCTTCTTAAAAGGTTGATTATTTTACAGAAACAGGCCATTCGCCTTTGCACTGGTTCTCAATATCGTGCCCATACAGATGTATTATTTAAACGCCTACATACTTTACCTTTACTTGATATGATCACTTACAAAACAGGTATATTCATGTATAAATATAAACACAATATGCTACCTCCTGCTTTTGCTAATTATTTTGTTACGCATTCTGAAATACACTCAAGAAATACAAGGAACCGCTCTGATATTTACCCACCCATTTTTCGGACTTCACGTGCCCAAAATCAATCAATTAAAAACCAAGGAACCAAAATTTGGAATAGTGCAATACCCGCAAATTTGAAATGTCTCTTTTATAATAATTTTAAGAAAAAATATCGGAAATATTTGACCATGCAATAATTGAACTTTGTACTTTGATAATGTTCGTACTGCATTCTATTAGATTAGTATTATAATTTTTCCTATCATTCTTACTGGACAAATGCTCTTCTCAGTCGTTTCTTTTGACGTAATTATCACGTATATATGTTGTTTGTCTTGTTAATTTGTCTTATGGGTTCTTATAAGGAAGGATGTGTGTTGTTTTTTAATTAATCAACCAATTAATTGTATTGTGTGAGTTTTAAACTTATATTTATATACTATATTTTGTAATCAGATGTATTATTATATTTGTATATTTTCTGTTTTTTTTTTACCAGGGGTCACTCTGCCTCCTCAAGCCTTTGGCTTACATAGATGTGACCCCTATACACTTTGTTTTATATTTTGTATATTCCTCTGTAATGTTTTTAATGCCAAATTTACCAATAAATGTGAAATTCAAACCACGTTTTTGAATTCACTTAAAAGTCCGTTAGAAAATCAAATAGCGCGGGCCGATAATGATATGCAAATCCGGGTGCTCCACCGGGCCTGAGTTGAAACGTGCCAAACTTCGCAATCTATATATAGCGTCCCCTAGCAGATCACAAGTGCTGGAATAGATGTGCAAGAATGTGTTTTGTTCAACTTGGGAATGAATGAGAAGATTATGACACTTGTGCGAAAAGATATCCTCCCATGCATGGACATACAATAGCCCCTGAACAAAAGATTAGGTCGCCGAAGAGCCACGTTCGTTTTCGACATTTCGAAAGCGAACGCCGAACTCCTGGAAGGATATCTATTGACGCACGTGAGATAATCTTCCCATTCATTGCCCACTGCGTTGCCAATTTGCTAATTTAATTTGGACGCAGTGCGAGCGCCGCGAGAGCGGCCAAGAAAAGTGTACGATCTAAACAATAGCGAACAATGAACGCCGCTCTCCCCACGTCCCCCACACGCTTGTACTACGCTTCGCCGGCGCTTCCAATGTTATGAATGGGGATCAGGAGCGCAGTGCAAGCGCAGCGAGAGCGTAGCTAGGTGTGACGGTGGTTTAACAATCTGCCCGGTTTGTGTCAATGCGTGAAGCGCGATCGTCAAAATGGCACGGAGAATATTCGAGTTAGGTGAATTAAGGCGTGCCATGCGTAGGGAGCGCGTTTTTCGTGATAGGAGAAACCCACTAGAAGTTTTTGATGATAGCGAATTATGAGGAGGGAGATGTATTTGTTTTGTTCCGCGTGTTTCCCGCACCCGAACCCCCCCCCCCCCCCCCCCCCCCCATTTACCCTTATTAAGACAATTATGTTATACTTCCCACACCCAATGGCTGCCCCTTGACTCCCCATCGGGTTGGCCCGGTTCAGCTCATGCCAACCATATTTGATCATCTTGTATTTAAAAATAACACACAACAAACTCAATAACACTTTTTGTACTTGGTTGCATGTGGTTGAATGCAGCGTACGCACCAGCGTGAACCCCCCGACCCCACCACTTTGTGCGTACGTGTACTTTGTAGATGGCCCTTAACAGGAATAAAATGGGACATTCTTTCTTTCACAAGTTTTAATTAACTGCGCATTTATGCGATGTTGGAATGTCAAACAAACTTGCTACAGATGGAACTGTTACCATGACAGCCACGGTGAATAAATTAGGTCATCCGAGTTGTTAGCTTGTTATCGGTATGGTTAGAAGTGCTTCTTGAATTACGATTTAGCAACCCGCTACGAAGATTTCAAATGGCTATTGTATTACACGGCTTAGACGCTCGTTGATTGGTCGATATAGTATGTGCATAGACAGCACGCAAAATCTACACACATTACTAAAGACATACCATGCATGTGTGTGTTGTGCACTGGTTTTTGAAAACAAAGGTGATCACCCAAGCGAGTTTCGTGTGTTCGCCGCTACTTATCGTCCAACCTGGCATTTTGGCAAGGAGATAAGGCCTAGCTGACAGAAAGGCTATCAGGCTTTTATGAATATGGCCACTGGTCAGCAACGTTTGTGACAAGTACAAGAAGGGCACTGTAAAGGCATTTTGTTTACCTGTCGTGTTTTACTTTGTGTTATATCTATTCTATCATCACAGGACGACTACATCCATGGATAGTACTAGGAGTAATATCCATGCTACATCTGCGGATTTTCTATCCGATCGGAAAATCTACGATATAGCCAACGAATTCCCCTGTGATCAGCTTCATATACTTGGCGTCAAGCTCGGGTTTACCCTCACGGAGGTCAACAATATATGGATAAAGCACCGTGAGAGCACCAATAAGGTTGTGTTGGAGCTCTTAATTACGTGGAAGATGCAACATTATGCAGGTCCTGATCAGGCACGGGAACTTGGGGATATCTTTGCCACAGTAGGATTGGAAGGTCTACTAGATAGGTCTACTAGAGGTAAGGACTACTGTATAGGTTAAAGGGGTAGTATAGTTTTGGTAGAGAGGGCGCTGCACATCACAATTTGTTTGTGAGGTAATGAAAAGCTGAGTGTCGAATTTGAGAGAACATGCATTTTTAATGGCAGAATAAACTTTATTTGATCAAAATCGACCCAGAAACGGCTGAAATATCAATAAATATATCTGACCTTATAATTATTTGGGGCCCAAATAATTAGATGATTTTTCAAAAAATGCTTGCACTTTTTCAAAAATTTTCAAAAGTGTTTTTCAATAGTTGTTGATGATCTCTCTATTTAATCAGTTTTTCAATAAAACATCACATGCATAATTTTGTATGAAAAATGGTTCAAACCAATGCCTTTTTAGAAAGCGCCCTCTTGTGTTTTAATGGCGCTTTTTGAATGATACGGGCTTTTTACTTCGTCGTTTGTAATTTTATATACCTTTCGAGCATGATGGAGTTATAACTATTAGTTTATAATGTTACTGTCCAGGTTTGGGTACTAAAGTTCAGCCTTACCAAAACTGTACTACCCCTTTAATTTAAATAGAGTTCTCGCATTCATCTTATCAAATGATTATCAACCACATTAAAGTGTAGATTCATTGAAAAACACAACATTAGTTGAATTATACTTCTACAGAATTTATTACTTTCCAAGCACTCACTCGTCAGAGAAAATACAAATGGACAATATATTGAACACCGTTTCAACTACCGAATCAAGCGACTTGGCGGAGACTGTCTTTCTGGTGACGTCACGCCAGGGGGATTGAGCAGTAACTGCTATATTTCAGTGCGTGTTATACCGCAAGTTTCGTTATTTTTGAAACTATTTTCTGATAATTTTGGCGATTAAAACTTATTGTATCAATAGTTCAATAGTTCAATATTCGTTGTTCAGTTATCATTATGTTGCTTTCTGTGTCTAATTTGTAAAAATAGGGTGAATCAATCATCTAGTCTGACGAAGGAAATTCATGATTCCTCGGTGGCTCGGCATGTACATAGTTGTACGCTTGTAGCTTCCCGGGCATTGCATATGTGACCGCTTACACCAAAACCCACATAAAGTCGCGGTATATGATTCTCCGCTACGAGCCAAAGTATGTAATTTTTGCTGAAAAATCAAATTTTAAAACTTTACTTTACCTGAAAGCATACTCTTTCCTCTATCGACTGTTTTAGATTTTGAGTCTTAAAACGAAGCCAGAGTTGAGTTAATGGATTCAATGGATAGCTCCTCCGCACTACGCGCCTGAGTGACCCTAATCTTTAGAGCCTCTTTTCTCCTCATTCTGTAAAACTAGACCTTCCCACTCTCCTACATTTAATCGCTTTGTTGAATAGGTTCGAAGTGTCCAAATTTGATAAGTTATATATCATTTTAAAGCTTAGAGTCTACTCTTCCCAGCTAGATAATAAAATCCCAATTCCTGTTTGTCAACTTTTTTGGGGTTTTGGTGTAAGCGGTCACATATGCACTGCAATACACTAGATCTCTTTGATGCGACGCACCGTTTCACAAGAGAGATGCATTATCATAGTAAAAGTGGTAGTCGATCGGGTGCCCGGGAACCATTAAAGAAAAATGGCAGGAAAAGGATACTATGAATGAAAATCAGGAAAGAAAAGAAGAAGAAAATGTTACGTAGTTTGCTATGTTTAATTTGTGCTGGATATAGCATGGATTAATTCGGCTCGTCGCCGACACACTATTTAATACACGGCCTACAAACCCCGAAATGCAGTGCAGTAGCTAGCACATCATTCACGGGTAGCTACCACGGGCATTAGGCCCACAGACCGGGAAATCACGAATTTCCTTTGTCAGACTAGGTGATTGATTTACCCATTTTTACAAATTCAAACACAGACTGCAACAAAAAAGAATAACATATACAACGTTTATAAGTTAGTATTACACATACAGGCCAGTTTTTCGATTCAATACATCATGTATTTTGTTTCAGTCTTGAGTTTGTCAGTCATAGCGCTCATTATTGATATGGCATTACCAACCTAACGTGTATTATGCAGCTCTACAAATGTGTATTTGCCATTCAATATCAGACGATATTACCCCCGGTGGTGTCACTACACATTGGCCATGGACACGCATGCGCGTTCACAATTTCGAGTGAAAAGGGGTCTTTTTTCTCATGTGAACGCGTTTTTCTCTTGCACGCGGACTGAATTGGACAAATAGGGTATTTTTTTCATGACGATGTACGCGAAAGTCCATAAATAGGGTCTTTTTTCATGACGATGTACGCGAAATTCCATAAATGTTTTTTTTTTTCTTCAAGATGATGTACAGTACGCGTACGCGACAATTGTTTCTTGATGATGTCGAATGCCGTATATATAACAAATATATGAAGAGCTTTATTCCAAAAGGCGTTAAATCCACTTTTTACCAAAATTATGAAAACAATAATAAATGATACGAACATTTTGTTTAGTTCCAAATGGCGCTTAATCCATAAGTTGGGGGCTTGGCATGTTTTGACCAATCGCAGCGCAGTATTGCTGCAGCGCAGTGGTAACATATGTAGTTCTTTTTAGCCCGGCCATCGCCATCTGCATCGTAACGATCGATGATATTTCTCCAAGTTGTACAGTATTTTGAGAGTCTTCAACTAATATAACACCATGGATGAGAAAGGAGAGCTGGTGGACATAATCTACGATCCTAGATAAAAGAAGCACAATCATGACAATGGCATGGATTGGGCAAGTCAAATCCAGTAATTCCGGTAAGTTACTTCAGTCCCACCTACTCATGTTTGTGTGTGTAGTGCAGCTGCAATGCATATGAATGTATTGACTATTGTAACTTACACAGTCTACGATTTTACATGTAGTATCATAAGACATAACTAAAATAAATTGCTAGAAACAAAGTGTGGTATTAATGTGATATAAGACGTGGATAACTCATGGGTACAGTTGTGCCGCAGTGCCGTACTACATGGTAAAATTGATGGCTCGTAGTCGCACACGTAGTCCATGGACGTGGACTTGGCAGCGCTAGTTTACAAGTGAATCCATACAGTATGGCTCATGGGTTGCCGCTTAAGTATAGTTACGTATTTGCGTCTTAAATCACTTTAAACACATTGAAATTGGGGCGCTAATGCAGTTTCGCACCCCCTTTTTTTTTGCATCACTTCAAACTCAGTTAAATTGGTTTTTATTACTCACTGTACTGTTCCATTATGCCTCGATGGTCTGTTGTAATATTTCGGTCAACATTTAAGTCATTGTTATGACTTTAATCGATGGTTTTGATTTCGATCAAGGCTTAGAGTCAGAAATGTTCGTACTACGCGGCGGGTAAAATCGAAGCAAGCAGGACATTTTGTAACTGCAGAGTCAGAGTGTGTTCATTAACAATCATCTGTTCAATTTTGTAAACAATTTTTTCAAATACATTGTACCTTGTTTTCGTAGAATACCCAATGTTTACGATGATCACCTTTGTTTTATCAATAGGGAAACTGCCAGCCATTGGATGTCAACACATGCCTCACACTCACAGCTAGGTGTTAATCTCGACTGACGTCAAGTTCAGCAACCTGTGGTGGATGTTGCTTGCTACCACGAATCAAGGTCAACATGCCATGACGCGACGACCGACATCAAGTTATACGATGGGTGATGGATGGTAACAGCATCCGCGAATATCTGTCATGTCGATATCCATGACCGACGACTGATGTCAAGTCCTAACAACCGGTGAGTGATGCTGACTTCTACCACTAATCTCGGTCGCCATGCCCAAAGCCAATCTCCATGATCGACAACTGACGTCAAGTCCAACAACCGGTGATGGATGCTGACTTCTATCACGATTCTGTCATCTTGCTCAAAGATGATCTCCATAATCGACGACTGACGTCATCATGCCCTATGTCAAGTTTTTTAAAAGACAGTGGGCAACTCAGAACTACAATAAGCGCTGCACTTAACCATGTACGTGAAGCTTGCTGCAAACTGAGCACAATTAACTCCAGCATTGGCGGTCTGCATGCATCGGCGGGTCAGATGAACCTCGCACCCATATCCATGCTGCCTTCAGAGGTGTCGCGTTAGCCAGGAAGTGATATTACCATTAGCTCCTTAGGTTCCTAAAAAGAGACCACAGTACTTCGTGAACAACTGCAAGATTAATCTTATTTTTTGACTTGCAAAACGACAATAAAGTGGATTGCTGCAAGCCTGACTGTCTACACGGGGGGTGAGCATAGTTGTTGACCCTTAAGCACCAGTCTGGACCTGATCAAAATCCAGATTTCCAGATAATGTAGTCTTTATCACATTGTGCATGATACATTGCATGGTTTTAACTCAAATATTTGTTATCAAAATAAGGAAAACCTACACTCAATATCTCATTTATTTGTGTAATTTCTTCAAAGGGTTGTTTTGGAATGAGTAAAGCAATTATATTGCAAGATAATCAAAATTCATGATGTATTATACTGTTTGTTTGTTTTGTTTCCATGGAAACTGTGGACCTGGTATAATTGAGTCATACAAAAGTATTGTTTTGTTTGTGTACTTGAAATCGTGAAAATAGGGGGTCTTTGTAAAGTATGTACTTGAAATGCCAAAATAAGGGTCTCTTTTAAAGGCCACTTTGTACTCGTTTTTGCGATAAAAAGGGGTATAATTTTCTGAAAATGTACTTGAAACCCCGCGAAATAGGGGGTAATTTTCAACCTCGTGAACGAGCAGGGGTCCTACCTCTGAATACGAGGTGACGCCGCCAGGATATTACCCCTCCATGGAGCTGATATTCAATCCAGCGCGGAAGTGCGCAAATTCATACGCGCGTTTATGAATGACGTCTGAATGGCTTTGCGCGTGTCTAATTGTGACGTATGAATACATTTACGCACCTCTGCTATAGTACGCGCAAATGGCCCTTCATGGTTTGAAAATGTTTAATCAGTAATTTGACATTCAATACATTGGTCTTCTTCACTGAACACGACGGAGTAAGATGTACGTTTTTGTTTATTTATGTTTTGCTCTGGATAGTATGTATAATAATAATAATATTGACTGGCTTGTTCTTTCGTGATATATCAGAAATATTGCATTCGCTAGGATCAAATTGCACTCGTCTTCGACTCGTACAATATGATTCTAGTGAATGCAATATTTCTGATATACCACTCAAGGCCAGTCAATATTATATAATTATTGTATTCAATGGCGTGGGGTGTGGGGGGGGGGGGGGGGGGTTATTTCGTCAAAACAAATTATGTCAGCGGGGGGGGGGGGGGGGAGTAGTCGTAGACAATTTTCGAAGCCGAGACCGAGAATTTTCGACATTTTCGAGACCAAGACCAGGGTTCTTCGCACTTTTCTAGGCCGAGACCATCGCTAATGACGGTCGAGACCGCTAAAATGTGGTCTCGAGACCAGTTACATTTGGAAAAGGGGGAGGGGGGGGGGGGGGTAATCATTACAAAATAATAATGTTGTTTTCTTTTAAAATAAAGAGTTGAGATTTGATATGGATGCAAAAGGGTATTTCTACGCTTTAGTTTTTATTGTAATATATCTCATATTTTATCATTAAAGTGATCCAGGTAAAGTGTCCAAATCCACGAAAATGACTTGGAGCTTCCTCGTTTCTCTTCTACCGTGTTGTTTAGCTTATGGTAAGAGAGGAATAAAATAGGGTTCGATTTTTTCAAATGTCCCTTTAGTATGAAGATAATTATCATTTAAATCTTTTATTTCAAAAGCGTTAATTAATGCCTTTGGTGACCTTTGACATTGTCGTGCCTGCTATATTGTGCCCGATCCCTGCCCGGCTATATTGCATACAGTCATAGACGTACGTTCGTAGAGCCGTACGTAATACGTGTACGATACGCCTACAGCTACAGTACAGCGGTAGTGACCGAAGTACTGTGCATATTTGCATTGTGTACTAAATACCACTAGCAAATTTGTTGAAGAAACCGTTTGAGAATCTACAAATAAAATGCGAATGAGAATGCGGCCCGGGAGGAGATCTAGAGGTTCATCAAGAAGAAAAAACAACAATTTGGTTGATAATTGAGATGCATGCAGAGCTGAGTCTGAGAAGCTGCAGGTGATCGAAGACGACACGGTCATGCACGGCCGGGACACTCGCTCTCGGACTGATCGAGTTCTCAGCGCCGATCGAAGCCCCGGGCTAAGGTACGTAGATCAACCTCCCAAGTCAAGGGCCCATTATTATTGTCTTTTTCACTGTGAAAATGACAATGATAATCATGTCAAAGAGGCCATGAAAGCAATAGATTTGCCGATCTAGTTATGTTGATATCTCTTTTGTTATGACTTCTCAAATTTGATATAGAATGGGTAATCCGTTTTTTGTGTTTTTTTTATCGATGCTCATTTTTGATGATGTTAGGTCTATGGTCTGGAATGCACTGTGTCTGTGTAGTACTCGGTCTAACTCAAAAGACAAAAGTGAAATGTTGCAAAATAAAAAAATTATTGTCATTGTGAATTGTGGTGGTCAGGTGGTGCATTGGGTGGATTGATCCACCTCCCAATTTCAAATTTTTACTGGTCCGAGATGATACTTTAGCGGTCTTGACCTCGTAAAGTACAAAGGACCGTGGTCTCGGCCTCGAAAATGTCGAACATTTTAAACCAATACTAATCATACTCTCGGCTTCGGAAATGTTGTACGACTACGTCAAATATGTCAAACTTTCTGTACCGGCCCGCCGCCCATGTTGTTGCCGTACAAAGCCGCATAGCTCTGCTCCCTTGTGTGACCCACCTCACCCCCCCCCTCCCCCCCTCCGCCTCCATGGAAAATTCCGGCTAATCTGCAAATCTCTTACTTCAGGACAAGTTTTTTCATTAGATATTAGGCTTGGCAATCAAAATGTTGGGGAAAAAACCTTGGATGATCAGTGTTTTCTTTTTGTCTTACATAAGGCAATTGACTTTCCATACCAATTGCCATCATTAAGCAACTTTTTGATTTTTATCCTCATTTTATAGCATTGGATGTGGCTGTTCTCTTCGACATTATACATAGAGGATTTCCGAGTACCGATAGAATGGACGTGCAATCTGCATGCTGACACGACTCACACGATTTGTGCTGGTGGTGACCCCGATTGACTTATGGTTAAGGTAATTCATTGAGAACCTTTTTCTTGGACTGTGGACAGAGATAAATGATAGATCTGTGTTCTGAAACTAGAATTTCATCTTCAAATTAGCAGGCAAAATCAATGAGAGTTTATTTTGGCATACCATTGTGTGTCAATTGCTATACTTGCACAACGTGATCTCACTGGGATTCGAAACTGGGAAAACAACACAGATAAATGTCAGAGGAGGAAAGAATGTGCATTGAGCGCATATTTTGAAAACTTATCATGGGCTTGATTGTTATGTTATATAACAGAAAATCTCAATAAACAAGGGCCGACATTACTGGACATGAGAAAAGATTCACAATGCATTGTAGAATTTGCATTCCCTTACACCATTTTCAGAATGATGAAAATTATTTTAGCATGATTTTATTTTGTATCTCTGCAAGATTTTCAGAATGTGGACCTTAGATTTATTATTTTGCTTATTAGAGACAAATGCATTAGGCTTACTGTATACTGTATACTGTATACCGATTGAAAAACAGATGAAAACTGCTACTGAAAAATTGACAATGGAATAAAATTAGAGTCAATAATTATAGTGTAGCTTTCGATCCTAACGGGTGAATAACAAACTGAAGGGAAAATAACAAATTTGGTCCATGTTGATTAGAAATCAAATCCTATTTTTACTACATGAATACATGTTTGTGGTTCATTTTGTGCAATAAGTGCACATGACTTACACATTACTATTTATCTGATTGCATTCCTTTTTTCACAAATCTCACCCTCTCTATTGATTTCTTCAAGACCTATCAAGATTCTACACACCCACTATACCACACCACCCAGAACAAATAACCAGGCCGTCAACACCCAAGTTCTCGCAGACCCTTCAGTCGCCATGCTCATACCCTGCGGGAAACGGACCCACAACGTCCATTAGCAAGGAACTAAGCTAGCAGGTTTTTGCAAACGGGGAATCCTGCAGTTCGTGTGCAAAATCAAGAACTTCCTACAGTAACAGCGGGCCGACCGTTCTTGGATTTAAATCTGCGACACACTTTGGTCAGAATTATTCCGGTTATTATGCGACGGCACGATACAGCTCTATGGTCAACCAATCAACATGCTTGTAGCGAGGTAAACATTCAGCACATTGCTATCATGTGTAGTACATAGACAATTAGTTGGCGTGTTAACAATACAAGCCAGCCATGCGTTGTCTATACATTGCTTGTGACAACGAGATGTGACGTCATGCAGTCTACGAATGTACGTCCGCCTTCACCAAATTAGCGAAACTGCTTGTCAACGAAAGTTATTTGAGCGCGGTGAACGGGGCAATAGATCTCTCCCTGCGTCGTTGAAAGCTCTGTACGTCGCTGAGCGAAAACACCATAATATTGGAGCAGGACTTCTAGCGTATGAGACATGTTAGATGTGGACGTCGACCGTGGGAAGTGGCAGGGATGTTCGGCCAGTGATTGCCCACAGATCCCTCACCATGCTGATGCCAAATTAACCCGTTCCCTACGAGTTTATGAAATCCCCATAGACTTTGTACACAACCCACTTGGTTCCTGTGGTCAAGGGGTTAAGGCCCTACCGATAAGGCCTTCAAATTGATATATAGCATAAACAGTTCATTTCTCAAATACAACTCTTTAGCATGGAATTATTCACGCACACATTTTGGCAAAAATTAACAAAACCTTATTATAACAAGCACCTCGGGCACAATTGGATTGAATACCTTATGTCGGGTATCTTGTGTCTGGGCTTAAAAATAATAAAATACAAAGATCCTTGACGTGTAAAATTATCATCGCTGTATCCGGTACCTCTTGTTAGGAGGTTCCACTGTATCAACAAAGATAAGTTTTGTTGCGGGAAGTAACAATGACCGAATAGTGCTCATAGCAACAATCTGTTATCTTTTTCAAATTCAATCAAAATAAATTTGATAATATATCTTTCATGTCTTCCCTATTACATGTGATAAAGGTAATTATGATTGAATGAAAAAGGATGTTTTTAATTTGTAGTTCAAATCAGTGGGCAGTACGGTACCTCGTTATAACCGAGCTAAACGGGGTTTCCCTGTATGACATAAATTTATCATTTTTTAAAACTCAAACAAACCATTGTTTTTCTCAGATGAAATACTAATAAATAATATGATTCAGAATAATTGTACAAGGTTATTGATATAATGTATGATTGAAGTTGCTAATAACACCCATGAAGAAATGTGAGTGTGTATCACTATGCCAATTGTCCTTTTAACCCTCCTTTTGCTTGGATTCACAGAGGCTTCCCCTATTATGTGCAGGGTATTGAAGGGTCGGCCAACTCAATTGTATTTTTCATAGATCAGGATCAACCAAATGGCTAGGTGGACAATGTATGAGACACAATTATGCACAATGATCTGATATTTATTCTTTGTGTAATGTAGCTTTGTTTATTTTATAGTGATTTACTTTTGTAAATTTTGTTGTTCCAATTCATTCAAATTCGAATGTATTGTTTATACTATGTATGTTTTGATGTTCAATGTACACTGATCCTTTCAGCACTGCTGCTGATCAGTTTGAAATGTATACCAAACTAAATAAATAAATAAATAAATAAATAAATTCACAGAGACACTACATGATCTGCACATATCCAAAAGTTGAATCAATCACCCAGTATTTCATTTTTTGTACAGTTGCTTCTGCATTTATTGAAAAATTAAATACAAAGTATCCAAATAACATTAATTGCATATTGTTATATAATTGATTTTCATAAAATGTGAAAATGCTGTGTAAATACACAAGTTATTCAACCATTTGCATTGCTTCAAATTTCAGGAATGTAAATCCTACTTCAAAAAAGTACAATTTACCAGCATACACAAACAGGCGATTTTGTTAGTTTGAAATGTAAAAAATGCACACATAGTACCAGGTAAAGGGGGAAAACGGCTAGAAGCATGAAAATGTACAGTCAAACCTGTGTACCATGACTGCCAATCAAAGTGGCCACTGTAGAAAGGTGATCACTATAGACAGGTTCCATTACATTCCTTTTCTCTGCAAGGGATCATGTTTGGTGGTCATTATAGGCAGGTTTGCTGCTATAAAAAGGTGGCTCCTATAACAGGTTTGACTGTACTTGAATGTAAATGTGGGCTCTGTGTAGTGATGTATCCGCAGAGTATGTGTGAGTGTGGGTGTGTGTGTGTGTGTGCGCATGTTAGATACTAACACAAAACAGACTTGTAGTTATTTGCAACTGGTTGACATAAAAGATAAATAATGTGCTCACACTGTCTGAAAATCTATATCTTTCATTCATTGTGTTATTAAAAAATAAGGAGTACAGGGGGAGCAACCTCTACATGCAGTGATGTTGCCTGGGGGCGCATCCCCCCTAATAATTTGCCATAAAAATACAAAACATCACATGAATAGATTGGGGGTATGACAGGCTGAAGGGTGGGGGATATCTCTCCTTTGCATAACTAGCATACTTCTAAAGATATACATACAAATAATCTACCCACATACCCTCCCCAAATGTCGCCTATATATAGACATGCATATAAACATCACAGGAATAGATTGGGGGTATGACAGGGTGAATGGTGGGGGATATCTATCCTTTGCACAACTAGCATACTTCCGAGGTGATACATACAAAAAATCTACCCACATACCCTCCCCAAATGTAGCCTATATATTATAGACATGCATGTAGGGTGTATGCCTGTTTCTATAATGGTTTCAATCATGTGGTCCCGAGGTCATGCTTTCTTGAATTCTAGTATATTCCAAGGTAAGGAACACACTGCACATGTTTTCGAGTGAAAAGTTGCAAAAGCTCCCTACTGTGGGAGGGTCGATAGTGCGATACCCCTCCCACACCATCCCTGCTCCCTTCCACGACCCCACCCCCACTTTTCAAAATAGTCATGCCACTGCAAGAAAGCC
This sequence comes from Echinarachnius parma, assembly GCA_037951105.1. Classification (NCBI taxonomy): domain Eukaryota; kingdom Metazoa; phylum Echinodermata; class Echinoidea; order Clypeasteroida; family Echinarachniidae; genus Echinarachnius; species Echinarachnius parma. The sequence goes on along the minus strand of JBAMJV010006819.1, from coordinate 64,465 downwards.
AATAATGTATTATACAGGGGGAACATTCTGTAGAGAAAAATATACGGTGTGCCCCCTTTCAGTCTGACCACACTATTCCATTGTCTCCATGAAAAATGAATACACAATATGGCGGATGTTGCCTACTATATGAGAGAGGGAGAGTGAGTAATTATATAAGAAAATTTGAAAGAGAACAATGGACATTCAGAATATGCGTGCGTGGATTTGCTTTTATTTGGTAGCTACGGTAGCTGTAGTTATTACGTTCACGCCCACCCGGCGGGCGCGCAACGGGCAACGCGATCACGGGCTGAACCTCCCCTTTAGACACGGCAGCGCAATTCAACGAGTCGATGTACCCGCGACTGTTGAGCTGAGCCGATGTGTACATGTACGGGTGCCCATATCAACGGCCGGACCATCATTCCTGTGACAAATTTACGGTAACCATCAGTTTTCGGTGATAAAATATGAAATCAATATTCCCTTTTTTCACGAGGTAAACGGTTTTCGTTTTCTTTCAAACTTTCACAAATCTTTCAATTGTATTTTACAATGATATTGATATAGGATTGAAGTCTCAAATGTCATTTTGTGCAATATCTGACACTTTACCTGAATCACTTTAAGATAGGTGTGATAATATTAATGTCTGATACTAAATAAACCCCTTAATACACGATGGAACATGCCAGTGATTAGGCAGACGGTATCCACATCTAGCGATCTGATTGGTTGATGATTTCCCTCATGAATTAGTAATGCCTTATTTTCTTTGCTCATTAATAAATTACTGCGAATCGAGTGACTAAAGGCTATATATGGGAGCCAGTTAGCTCGCGATAGCATAGAGAATCTCCAAGCCATATAGAGCCTTGACTAAAGGATACGGACACCACCGAGTCGCTTGACTCGGGTGTCGAAACGGGGTTCAATATATTGCTGTTTTTTTTCTCTGATGAGTGAGTGCTTGGAAAGTAATATGCTGATATTTTGCATTATCTTAGCTTTCTATATAAAGGTATAATTCAACTACCGTCGGTTTTCAATGAATTTACTTTAATGACATATTGCTACCAATAAGATACATTGAAGTGCAGTGGCGTAGCGACGGGGGGGGGGGGGGGATATGCCCCCCCCCCCCCCCCCAATGATTTGAAACATAAGGGGCCATTTAACAAAACAAAAATACACAAAATGTGCCCCCAATCAGTCCGACCACGCTACTCCACTTTCGAAGGATCTAATAATTTTCTTGATATGTGCAAATCATGATAAAGGGTTGATAAAATGTGTATTTTTGTAATCTGTTATCTCCCCTAAGTGATGTGTGAACATTCCACTGTAAAGTGCACTTAACGCAGTTGAAGGAATTTCATATCCAAACAGTTAAATCATTACTGTAATTATAATGAAAATCGCACCCTGTCCGGTTCGGTTCTAGGACTACTTCCCCCTGGACAATGAATTTCCGAATTATTACCCCGGACAATAACCCCCAAGCACAATTACCCCCGGCAGCTACCATCCGGACAATTACCCCCAAGGCCGGTTACCCCCCAGGATAATTTCTTCTCAAGACAATTACCCCTTAGACCATATAATTACTATAATATAAAGACTAGAGAGGGAACTCTGACAAAAGTTCGTCAGATTAGAAGCTCTCTATTTTGGCCTTGCATATTCATGAAACGCCGGATGATTTCATGTAATGTCATTTATCATGTAAAAGTTCTTTAAGCGTTTTTAAACTGTACAACAGCGACATTCTTCTGAGCATGCGCAGTTCACGTGCACTGTATACTTGCTTTGCATATTTTCCTACATATTTTCTCAGTAGCATATTAATTATTATTTATGAGATGTCTTGTTTTCTCGTAAAAGCACGTGTACAGTGTTTACATGTATGGATGTCGGTTATGCTCCATATTTTGTTTCTCCTTTCACTAATAAACTTTACTGTACATAGCTATCATTGGCTTTGAGTTTGAGTTGAGATATAGGCTCCACTACCCTTTATATTGAAGACAAACATCCTACTGTGCACATTTTTGTATGGGGGTGGGGTGGGTTGGCGTGCTAAACTTTTTTTGTATTTGGGGGAAATTGTAATTATGGATCAGGCAATCAGATTGTTTTCTTTATTGTTAACAGGACTAGAGTGCAGCAATAAATTTTTTGACCCCCCTCCCCCCCAAAAAAAAACAAAAAAAAATACATATATATATATATATAATAAAATAAAATACAACAACGACAACAACAAATATTAAATAAACAAACCCAATAGGTTACTACTACTGATTCTATCATGTCACATGCCATCATATACCGACAAATCAGCCCTTCTCCTCGTTTGTTGTTTCACTCACCACTTCGGAGAAAGACTGATGTTCGTAGTATACAGTTGTGTGACGAGATTGAGTTGAGCGTGTACGTGTACCATGCCCTGTGTTATCGAGGATCACTCACGCGCGGTCACTTACACTGGCCTACAAGGATTTACGACATCGAGGCGGTAAGTTCCCGATATCTTGCTTATTAGGTTATACGTATATCATACGTATAACCTATTGATTTCGTTCGAATTGTTATTATTTTATTTTTTTTATTTTCCCCATCAATTTTGTTCGTCGCATATCTCAAGATCAGATGAATCAATTGTCATGAATCTTCACATGATGATAGATCATGTTCTAACTTAGAACTGCCAACTTTTTCAATGACGTTACATTACTGTGACGTCATCAGGACGCCATTTTGTCAAATGTTAATAATCATCATATCTCAGTCATGAATTGTCAAATTCAATTCAAATTTTGCATCAATATTTATCAGGTTAATGGTCATCTTTTAAGCTCATGCGCATGCGCTTACACTCGAAGACGCGCGCGTACGCGTCCGTCAAATGAAAAAAATGTACAAAAATGTTCAAAACCCCAACCCGAGTAATTTACTATAAAATTATGTTTCAGACAATTTTAAGCGTTTCAAAAAATTCCGCTCGTGCGCGTCGGCGCGCGCGTATTTGTGCGCGCAACGCAAATGAACAAGACAAATGCCGGTTTTTTTTACATGTTTTGCAATCCTTATACATTCCTTAATGCACCCTATCAATTTGAGCTATTCTTGACTCATAATAACGCAGTACGCGTGCGTCAAAGTCAAAATTACGCGCGCACGCAAAATGGCAAAACATGGTAAAAACATCCTTTTTTTATTCGGCCATAACTTTTTTTATAGTCCACAAACAACCAATTTTCGTTTAATATTCGGATAGATTATGAGTTGTTGATACGAATTCATACCTCATGTATGCCGAGTAAATGTTATAAAGTCATCATATTGAGGGCTAAAGGTTGAAAATGCGAATTTTAACCGATTTCAATCGAATTTGAAATCGATCACAGCGGACTTCTGCCCATATCTCGCTTATTCTTCATCGATTTTCTCCCAGATTTGGATATTTTGTAGCTGAGGTTGTGCTTTAAAAGTAATGAGGTCAAAACGTTCCAACAATAGGAATTTAGGAACTATAGTGTGTCTCTATACAAGTGTGATTAATCTGCCGCGCGTATTTGCGCGCGTAACGCAGATAAATACAAATTTCGTCCTTTTTTGACATGTTTTGCAATCCCTATATCTTTCTTATAACATGCCCCATTATTTTTAGTCATTGTGGACTTATAATAACGGAAAACGCGCGCGTCAAAGTCAAAATTACGCGCGCAAGCAAATTGGCAAAATATGGTACAATGTAATAACATACTTATTTTAGTCGGCCATCACTTTTTTAAAGTCCATAAACCCCCAATTCCGACTTTTTTAATATTCGAAAAGATAATGAGTTGTAGATACGAATTTATACCTCATTTATGCCAAGTAAATGTTATGACATTATCATATTAGGCGTTGAAAAGTCATTATCATCATATCGTAATTTCAATACGTATAACCTTAATTCGTCAAAAGTGACGAATTCAAAATCTAGTTAAAGGACTTCTAAATTAGAGGATTTAGAACGCTGTTCCTATGTATTATTACCTGTAAATCACGAATCCAGCATTTAATTTGACATGATGTTGGGCCATTGTCGGAAAATGACGTTATGCCAATATATCACAAAAATGACGTCGTGACGATGTTGGGCTGGCGGACATTTTAACCTCGAGCCAACGGCGATATGCCGACATCCGGCAACCAAATTCCGACATCGGCCCGACGTCAGGTGGCTAGCTGGGTAGGTACGGTCGAACTAGAACACCCGTGTCTCTTTCGTATTTTAACCATTTGGGTACCGGGCAGTTTTAAAAGTTGTATAGGTCGTTGTGTTCTTAAAATCGTGATGGATTTTCCCTGATTAAAAACCCCGCGGGTGCCGCTAGTTTGCAGTATATTTGCAGAAGAATAATTGGCTGCATTGTTTAAATACATTGCGAAAATCACACAAATAAAAAGAATCATGTACACTTCATCCACATAATGAATGATGGCAGAGTTATTTAATCTCAAAATCTTTAAAATGTCATTGATTTATATTTAGGTATAAGTATGTACAACATTCATGATTACTACATAACTACATAATTCATACAACTTATAATTCTGTTTTTTCTACCATAACCCCCCCCCCCCCCCCCCCCTCTCCTATACTAAATGCGGTTGATCCTCTCTCCTCTCTACTCCTTCCTACCATTTGACAATAGGGTAAAGCAAACAAACTTGATACTCTGTACACATCCGAACCCAAACTCGTCTGTAGTGTCTGCGTATCAAGACTAGCAGCAAGACGTCTTGATTGAGACACCATCTGCTAGAAATTAGCGCCGAGGCCACTACCGATAAGAACGGTGTAAAAGGTGATACAATTCTACTAGAGGCACGAATCTCTCAACCTCTCCCCAGGCCTGAGAAGAGGATATTTTCTAACTTGGGTGAAACATCATGTGAAAAATAAAGACATTTTGAGACCTCTCCTTGAAACGTGCGAGCTGATTGGCACCGACGTTTGTACACAGAATGACTGGTTTTACTCCTCATTTCAACAGCCAAATTCATAAAGGAAGACAATGTATAGATATCTTATTCGGAATAAGTATTCTTATCAATACATTTTCTACATACTCAATGAAATGATTTGACACAAAATGTCCAGATTTTGTGAGTTTGGTAACTTTTCCATGAACGAAGTTCTGATCTTATCTGGGATTGCATTGCATGCTTTGTCAATGCAAACGACGGTACGCTGCTGATACATAGCTACCAGCACGTAGCATATCCGTGCATTGTGCTTGACTGCGGCATTGTATGACTTATCTATCGCACGCATTTCCTAGAATAACGCGCGTCTCTCGCGGTTTCCTTGTGTGGAGAGAGGAGTAGAGAGAGAAAGAGAGGAGGTGAAAGAAACGTGATTCGATCGTGGGAATAAAAATCTACCCATTATAATTTTAATCCTTATTTGATATAGCGTGTATAATTATATTTTAAATCAAGGGGGTATAAGAAGCCTCCTTGGTATAATCATGGACCGTACCCTAGATAGAAGGGTCCATTGTATAATCGATGTCTAATACTTTGCACAGTACTACAACCACATCAAACTCGCTAAAGACGCTAAACTCAATGATAATCAGTATGTAAACCAGCTGGGAACGATCGTCAACTTACTTTTCACATGTCACAGGTCACATGACTACGAGGTCGTTGCGGCATACTTTTTTGGGAGGCGGGGCTTGGGACTGTGTAAACCAGTGAAATTACATTTTTCAAATGAGGATAAAATGTTACAGAAACCATTTACAAATGTGTGATGCATATCAGTTTGCTACTAATGATCCATTTCTTCGAAATACGGCCTGAAATTGTCTAATTTAGTCATCCTTTAAAGGGATAGTTGAGTTCTGGTAAGGAGAGTACAGTTTTAGTGAAACTGAATTTTAGTAACCAAAACCTGCATCATTACATTACAAACTAATAGTTATACCTAGAAAGGAACACAAAATTACAAATAACGTAGTAAAGATCATTTTTTTCTTTCTTTTTTCAAAGATATTTATTTTCTCCATTGCTTTTTATAAAACAATAACAAAATAACAATGACAAGCAATAACAAAATCATTACATAAAATAGTATGCATGTTAACATAATTATATATAATATAATTTTACATTCACATCTAAATAATACAAATGAATGTTTACCATTTACATCAAATAAAGCATGAAACATGCATGCATGAAAAAAGCACAAACATAAAAAGGGGAAAATAGGAGAGGGGAAAAAAAAAAAAAAAAAAAAAATCTCCCCTTCCCCCAGAAAAACAAGTACAAACAAAAACTTACATACACACATACACACGCATGCACAGACACCCACAACACACACATCCACAGAAAAAAAACAAAAAAACATGCCTACATCTTGTGAGAATCTCGACCAATTATCATCCATGTTTATTTCATTGCTTATATTCGCCTTCCCTATTTTGTTCTGCACGAAGCTATTCTAAATTATCCCACTTCCTAAAATGATATGTTAGAGTACCTCGGTCTCCAGCTAATTTTTCTCCTCCTTTCTATTTTCTAATAATCTTTTCTTAATCTCCAAAGGAGTTGGTGGTTTATTTTTATTTTTACTGTCTATAAATATCATATATTTTATCAAAATTATTATATGATTTAATAACTGTTCCTTCCCTATGCTTAACTCAATTATCCCTACATGGATACCTTTCCAATTTATATTTGTAATCTCTACTAAATAAGCCAGTTCGTAATTAGACTATGGAGCTTGGGTGACGACAGAGGGCGTAGTCCGATATTCCATCAACGGGTGATCAACGTACAGTAAAGTGTATGGTAGTATGTCATATTACCGGATAATTTTAGTTTGACAGCATAAAACAAACATTAGATGCATAAAATCAAAGTGGAAAAAATACGAGCAGCTGCATAAACTCATAAAGAACACATTTGATGTAAAGTATATTCAAGAATTTACCGATTTTTCTCCATATCAACTTTCTTGTAATCATCTTTCTTGTGAATGATCTAGGTGAATCATTCACACGCAATAATGATACCAAGGCGGGCGATAAGCATACCACCCATTCGTACAATGTACCGTTCAAAATTGAACGCTATGTTTTAGGACGCCAACGGCAAGGAAAACAGACGGGATATAATATTTCTTTCGACATGTTGCGCGGTCTTCAAAACAAGAAAGTCGGTAATCATTATCAATTTATATAAATTGTGGATCACATAAACGAAATTTTTTTGCATTTGCTAATAAATGGAGAGAGAAATCAGACGGCAAAAACTGTTTTTGCGTTGGATAGTGCAGCAAGCGGAAGACGATAATCTCCGCACAATGCTATGTACACTATTATGTACACCTATACGTGCGTGCTAGCCAGGCCAAGCAAGGCTCGGTGAAATTATTGATCAATAAATATCATCATTACACATGAATAACACATTCTATCAAACCGGTTCTTGTTCTATGAAATAGTACATATTATGCTATTAACCTTTGATGTGGTGAATACAAAAATGATGGGCTTATTTTTATCCTGATCCAGATTTTAAAAACGTAAACAAATAATTCGCATTCAATTGCACGTGTGGCTCCTTTGATTCTCACGATCGATGGAATATCAAAATACCCGGAAGTAAATACGCGCATGCGCAGATTGTAACTACGAACTGGCTTATTAAATAGATTCCCACACTCTTCCCAGATTGGTTTTATTTTCTCACAAAGACAAAATAAATGCTCGTAAGTTTCTTCATATTTACCACAAAAAGAACATAAATTACTATTGACCATTTTAAATGTATATAAATGTAATTTTGTATATATAATATTATAAAGCATTTTAAATTGAAATTCTCGAAGCTTACTATTCAAAGTGCATTTTCTAAGTCTTACGAATATTGATTGTATATCTTTCCCATTAATATTATAAATCTGCTCTAAATTTCGTTCTGCATATGATTTTTCTATTCTCTTATTTAGTAAAAATGCATATATAACTTTTGAAGTAATTTGATCTAACAAATATACTCTTTCAAAAATTAAAAAGTCCATATCTAGTTCCTTATCTATATTTGAGTGAGTATTTTTATTTAAAAATTGTTTCCATGAAGGGGGAATGCCAAGAAAAATACGCTGTATTTTTGTGATTTCTAAAGTATTTAAACACTTTCTTTGAAATTCCTCATTTGCTTTTATATTGCCTTCCCCATCAATAATATGATGCAACTTATAAACATTTTTTTGAAATAATTGTTCATCAAAAGGAACATGACCATCAATATAAACAAATCTATTGTTATAAATAATCTCATTCCTTTTAGATGTATCTTTTTTTTAAATGCCGGTAATACTAATTCAGATATACCTATGGTTGCATTATTATAAAATATCAAACTTCCTCCAGCATCTTTAGTTAAATAATTAAAATACTGTTTCCATCCCATTTTTGCATCCCCCGTTAAGAGTCGCTTTACCCACATAATCCTTTGCACTAAAATAAATAAATGAAAGTCTGTTAGTCTAAGTCCACCTTTACAATAATCCAAGAACATAACATTTCGTTTAATTTTATCTTTTCCATTCCACAAAAAGTCAAAAACCAATTTATCCAAATCGGTTTCAGCGCCGATACATAAATCAATTTTGACAAAATAAATGTTTTTATCAATTGGATTTTTCCCATTAAAGTTAAATCTCTTTGTTTCCACCAAGACAACAACTTTTTTATTCTACTCAAAATCTCCTTATAGTTTGTCCTTTCCTGAACTTCAACATCCAAAGAAAAGTATATACCCAAAATCTTGACTATTTGTACTATTTTACCAAATGGAAGAGCAATATTTTCATTTTGAGAAGGGCCTAACAATAATATAAAAGTTTTTTCTTTATTAATTTTAAATCCAGAATTTCTAGCAAAACTTTCAAACAGTTTTTCTACCCTTTTAAATGAGTTTGAGTCCCGAATAAAGAGAGTCATATCGTCTGCATAAAGAATTTGTTTTACTTGTACATTATTAAAAGTAAATCCTTGAATTTCAGGGTCTTTATATATTGAACGAGCTAAAATGTCAATACAAAGTATAAACAGATATGGGGACAGGGGTCCCCCTGTCTAACACCTCTCTTAATATCTAAGTATCCAGTAGATGCGCCCCCATTAAAAACACAACTTTGAGCATTATTATATATAGTCTCCACCCATCTACAAAATGACGGTCCAAAACAAAATGTAATCAAAACCTTCTGCAAAAAAGTGTGTGTAACTGAATCAAAAGCCTTTTCAAAATCAATTATCATCATATATCCAGGTATTTTATTAACTGATGTATGATGAATTATATCATCTATCATTCTTATCGCTTCACCTATGTTTCGACCTTTTAAATATCCCACCTGGTCTACAGAAATTAATTCATTTAAAACTTTTTTAATCCTTATAGAAAGCACTTTAGTTACAATTTTGTAATCAACATTCAATAAGGATATTGGTCTATAATTTTTTAAAAATAAGGGATCTTTTCCTTCTTTAGAAATCAAACTTATAACTGCCTGCCTTTGTGATGAGGAAAGATCCTTCTTTTCAAAGGCTGAATTTACAGAATCTACAACTAAATTTCCTATTAATGGCCAAAACAGTATATAAAACTCAACACTTAACCCATCATTCCCTGGGGATTTGTTAGAAGACATTTCTTTCATAGCTGCCATACATTCTGCGTTTGTAATTTTGCCTTCACATAATGCACACAACTCTGAATTTAATTTTGGCAAGTCCTGAAAAAAATTACCCACAAAATCAACTTCCCCTTCCGATTGATCATAAAGCTTACTATAAAATGTATATATTTCCTGCATAATATTTTTTTGATCAAAACTTATATCATCATCAATATAAAGTTTACTAATCAATGTTTTCTTTTTATTAGACTTCATTAATTGAATAAAATACCCAGTGTCTCTTTCTCCACATTCATAGTGTGATGCTCTAGAACGAATTTTAATAACTTCATTTATATAATTATAACAATCCTGTAAGTCTTTTTTTTCCGTTCTAAATCATCAACTTTTCCCTGGTCTATCCCATTCAACAATTCATTTTCCAACTTAAAAATATCCTCTTCCAAATTTCCAATTCTTTGTTTTCGTTGTATCGCCTTTTCTTTTGAATATTTTCTACTAACATTTCTAATTTTCATTTTCAAAAAATCCCATAAAACTCGTTTATCTTCTATTTCTATTTGAAATTCTTCTTTTAATTTAATAATTTCCTCTTTAATACAATTAATATATTCATTATCTTGACATAAACTATTATTCAATTTCCAATAGGATCCCTGAAACTGAAATGAATACCTTAACTTATCATCAAATTGCAATTGAATAGCTGAATGATCTGGAGCTGTAGAAGGTATTATATCACATTTTAGTACTACATGTTCTATCCGCTTAGAAACAAACCAATAATCTAATCTACTTTGCATAAATGGATTAACTTGCCTATATGTAAACTGTTTCTTTAATCCATTCCTTACCCTCCAAACATCAATCAATTCAAATCTATCTAAAAATTGTTCAAATAAAATGTTAAATCGAGACTGAACATTGTGTTTACTACTTCCAAAATAATCTAAATCTTTATTTAAAATAATATTAAAATCTCCCCCAATAATTATTGCATTATTTTCTATATTCATTTCTTTTACTATTTTTTCAAAATTGACCAAAAATTCAATCTTTTCTGATTCCCTTCCTCTTACTGGCAAATAAACATTAGCCATTATCAATTTCATCCCCTGAATAATGCATTCCATTATAACATATCTACCGTTAATATCTGAAATAACATTTAACACCTGAATATCTAATTTATCATCTATCAAAATAAGCACCCCTTTACTATGGTTTGTCCCATGACTAAAATATGAACTCCCATTCCATAGCAATTTCCAAGTCTCCTCAACTTCAATTGTACTGTATGTTTCTTGTAAAAAAACAATATCTGCACCTTTATCTTTACACCACGTGCAAATTGTTGCCCTCTTTGACTTTTCTCGAATTCCTTTAACATTCAAAGAAAGAAAATTACATTTAATAAAGATATCTTTATCTTCCATAACTACATATTAATATACATATATATTCATGTATTCTTTCTTTCATGTATAAGCTTCTAACAAACGGGCTGGCAGAAGCAGGCTCAAGAATGTATAAATGACTCCAAAAATCAACATACTGGTCGAGATCCCCAACTACGTAGGCAATGCAATTAACACTCACACCCAGCACACACAACACACACAGTAACTTAACTAAAAGTAATTGTAAGATGTATACACTAAACATTCCTCCTCTGTGAGGTCTCTATGAGGTCTCCTCCTCCTCCTTACTATATAACACATGTAAATTAAACGCATTCATAAACATTATCTCATATATTGGCGCTCAAATATTCCTAAAGTGAAAAAAAAAAAAACAACGAATTCAAATTATGTTTCATTAAATTTCAATTAAAAATAAACATTTATCCTTCTATACAAATATTCAATAAGTATTTCATAATCTCCCTTTCTTCCATTTCTAAATAAATCAAATTCCGATTATGATTCATTAAATTTAAATTCAATAGTTAACATTTATCCTTCTACAGAAAGATTCAATAAGTGGTATTTCAGAATCTTTTTCTCTTCTATTACTAAAAAAAAAATAAATAAAAAAATAAAAAAAAAATAAAAAAAATCAACAATTCTTATCTGGGTAAAAGTAAAACTAGTAATAAAAGACATATTGCCTAAAGTAAACTAAATATATATAGGAGGCAAATTAATACAATGAGCCCCGATGCAGAAAGAAACATGCTCGCTTGCAAGCTACAACCAACTGTCAGACTATGCGCTCTAAATGAATAGATTCAATTAACTAAAAAAAAACGTACTGATTTTCTGACCTACGCAACTGTAACTCACAAACAGGGCCAATATTTACACGAACCCACAAATCAGTGCAGCTAGGACGCGAGAGTGGGGGAGAGGGTAAAGAGGAGGAAAATAAAGCGAAGAGAATAGAACAGAATGGAAAGGAACCTCCCCCTCCCTTATTACGTCACCCAACCTCGACAGGCTCATACATTTTTAAACTGTATTTTGTACGTGACAAAGAAAACAGACGGCAGGCATAGACCGCCCCTGCAATGCATGGCAATAACATGCGCATGACGCAATACTCCCCCCGCCGGCAAGCCCAACAATAGTTACTAGGTCCGGCAAGCTAATTTTGCGGGAGCTTGCCGGATCCAGCCACCACTGCTAAGCCTAGCAACGGGGAGTCTGCACGCCACACGCATAACACTTGCACACACTACAAAAGCGGTCCATTCAACCTACATAACCATAGTTACTGTGTGCATTCAACCGATGCTTGACACCGAAGCATAACGTACTGAACCCTGAGCCCCGAGTTTCACCCACACAGAGTTGACCTGAAAGGAGCGCCATATTCAATATCAATAGAGCACTAAAATAGTGACGCCGTAAGCCTTCGCCACGGCATTGCAAAGCCTCTAAACGGCTTTCTTTTCATTATATTATTTAAAAGTGGGCAGCGCTGCACAATTGCCTTTCCAGCAATCGCCAGACCACTAATTTATTGCTTGCCTGGCATTTTTCAAAACAATTTACTCGGCGCAGCAGATAGCTGCGCCGTCACACACCGGCATCCCTTAAAGGTTCTATGGGGTGAAAATCGGTTGTATCAAGTGATAAATTGTAAAAAAAAAAAAAAAAAAAAAAAAAGGAGCAGTTTAGGCCGAAAATAGAAAGAAAATGGAGATTGTGACTTATTCCTTTCGTTTTTTCATCAAGTGGTCAACTGCAACCTTCCATCCTCATTGGGATGAGGATATAGTTTCCCCTTCCCCTTATTCTTTCCCTATGATGTGCATATTATAATCTCGAATATTACAATAAATTTCAACTATAAAAATACCATAAATACAACTTCATCTTAAATTTTTTTTTCCTCTTCTTCCTTCTTCCCATCCCCTTCTTTTCTTTTTTCTTCTCTTTGCGTTCGACATGTTAATTCAACATGTATAGTATCTACCTAAATTATCTTTTCAAAATCCCTCACATAGCTATTCCCGTTTTGATTTCTCTACCACAAAACAAAACCAAAATCACTAAATTTCCCAAACATAGAATACTATCCTCATTATTTTCATAATCTTTAGCTTGTTTCTATGTATCGCTCCCATAATTTTTTTTTTCTTTTAAATAATTTCTTATCAAAATTCAAAAAGAAAGATTCTCCCAAATCTCCTATCTTCCCTCTCCCCATTTTCTGATTCCAAAATTATAAAACACAAAATTACCCAAACATGCTAGAGAATCGTTTTTAACATCATTCTCATCGTGATCATTATTTGTCTCAATACTTTCACATTATTGACACCACACATTCATTATTGTATACATCATAATAATACATATTCATTATCATTCGCATCGTGATCATCATTTGTCTCAATAATTTCACATTATTGACACCACATTCCTTATTGTATACATTATAATTTCTCCTTAAAATTCAAAGTGAAATACATATAAAATTATATATTCCTTTCAAATCTCATCAGGTCTCTCCCCTTCATTAATGGCTTCTCATTTAAAGTTCCCCCAAAAGCAACATTCAACGAAATGCCAAAATTATATATTTTCTCAAACATTTCATACTATTATATTTGTTCCTCTTGTATCACTTCAATTAAAAGTTCAGTGATGTCATTGTCTTTTTCAATTCTTGAAAGTTTATTTTATTTCTCCCATCGTCTACTTTCTCGTAACAGTTCTTTTTTCAGCATCATGGATAATTTTAATGGCTGTCAACATTATTTTCAGAATGTTTCATTAACAGTTCATTTCAATGTTTAACCGATATAAGCGCTCACTTATCTCTAAAACACTTACTGTTTTTGAATGTATGCTTCTTCTTGGATATATCAGTCTGCCAAGTCTCCCCTTCCCGCTTCCACCCCGGCTCGTCTCCATGGCGGCTGCTGATGACGGGCTGATAAATTGACATGGTTTTTGCATGCCTCTAGCCCGCGTCTGCTAACTTTTTTTCATTTCACTTTTCTTACTCTAGCTCCGTTTCAGCATTCAAGTCCATGATGTGCCCCGGACTCGGTCCGCTGGCTGGCGATGTCGGCATGGTCTCCGCGAAGTTTTCGTCATCTCGTGCTTGTCGCTGTGCTGCTGCAGCAGCAGCGTACGAAGAAGCACTGCGAGGTGGCTGTGCGTTTGAATCATGTACCTCTGCTATTGTTATTACCCGGTTTGGCGCCGCATCGCTTCTTCTCGATTCAAACTCCCGCGTTACGTGGTCACGTGGTCCCAGGGGCGCGCCGTTCCGTCCTCCTCCATTCTTCGCGCGGGGGGTCCCGTTCTCTTCCCCGTTGATGGATCTTTCCCTGCTTCCTTTCGTTACCCCTCCTTTCCCCCGGTTCCATCCTTGGGCTCCATGTAGATTCTCCACAAACTTGTCCTGCTGCCCCTTCTTCAGCCAAACATGGTCGACGAACAGTTTGGTAGGCTCGCTTCTCGAGAAAAAGGCTAACTTTCCGGCCTTCCGCGCAGCCTTTAATGCTGGTAATTGTCCATTTCGCTGGTCCCTTACCCTCTTAGGCAAGTCATCTGCGATGAAAAGCTTGTCGCTGTTTCCCTTCAAATTTTTGGCATGCGCTTGAATTAATACTTTATCGGCGTAGCGTAGGTAGCGTACTTTAATTGGGCGTGTCCCAGCTTTCATGTTATCATTAAAAAAAAAACCGTTAAAACGTAAGAGGGCCGCTCTCTAAACACTCATCGGTTTCAACCATTTTGAATAAAATATTGTGCATGTGATGCTTTGTTGAAATAGTGATTAGATAGAGAAATAACCAACAACTATTTAAATACCTATTTTGTAACTTTTTAAAAAGAGGAAGCATTTTTTTAAAATTTGTAACGGCTGGTTCAAAATTCTCTAATAAACCCGGGGCCTCGGGTTTATTACAAATTGTTATATTTATGGATATTTCAGCCGTTTCTGAACCGATTTTGATCAAACAAAGATGATTTTATTGTTTAAATATAATAATAATAATAATAATGGTGGCTACTTATATAGCGCACGTTCCGTCTTTCGACGCTCGCGGCGCATTACTATTATTACCCCGGTCATCGGATACACACTGCACTCAATCCAGCACACAAAGTGCACATTGTCCACTCCCTGGGGAGCATTCCAGCTAGGCAACCTCGTAGGTGCACACAGTGCTAAGTAACTCCTTTCCATCCTTCCGGGTACCCATTTATACACCTGGGTCGAGAGCAGCAAATGTGGATGATTTTCTTGCTGAAGGAAAATCGCGATGGGCAAACCTTGGATTCGAACTCGGGACCTCACGATCGGAAGGCACGCGCTCTACCAATCTCGCCACACCACGTCCACTCAGTTTGATAGTTAATTTCAAATTTTACACTCAGTTTTTCATTACCTCACAAACCAATTAAGTAGTCTAGCGCCCTCTCTACCAAAACTCAACTTTCCCTTTAATTTTGTGTTCGTATCGTTACTTATATTACTTGTATAGTATCTATATTAGTGTCTGGTTTCATACGAGTGCATCGAAATGCTCAATGAGTAGCATTGATGCCAAATTGAGAAGTTCAAAGTGAGAAATTACCGACCGTTTTGCCCCGACACAGTCCGAACACCTTAGAGTTCCATCTCGAGATGGAGGGGACAGTATGACGTCATAATATTAAATGACCCCTCCAGAACTAGGTTTATTTTCTGTCTAATGTCGCCACCACCTTCATTAACTATCAAACTTATCAGTGATTAACCATTACTTAGTAGCACGTAATTTGTCATTCACCTCCAGTCGTATCATCATTACTGCACATGCATGTCATCATAGCCTGTATGTAATAAAGAATAAGTAATAAGTAATGTTATGCTAGTCAGAAATACACTTCTACACAGCATTCACTTTTAATTTCACACCCTCTCATGAATTAAATTGATATGATAGTTGCTCAGTAGAGATTTCCATTAACATTTATTTTGAAAACAACAGAAGTAATATCTAGATAATTAAAACAATGTAAATTAAATTAACCAAAGACAATGTAGAATAATTACTGCCCCGAATTATTTCCCCCCCCAAAAAGTCGTATTTAGACCATGCAAATATGTTAAATAAATAGACCAAAGTAGAATAACTCCTGTGCGTTGTTGGGTGTGGGGGTTGGGAATGGGCCGGGGGGCACGTACCCCCAATTTTCTTCAATTTACATTTATGTAATGTTTATATGCAGGGGCGGCGCCAGAGTTTATTCTTTGGGGGCATTGTAGACAATGACGGCGTGAAGCGCCCGAGCGAGGAAGCGAAGCGACGGAGCGGGGGAGGGCGTGGGAGGGGGTACACTAGGGAGCTTTTGTGCAAATTATATACTAAAATTAATGTATGTGGTGCATATCGGAGGTGATATTCTCAAATTGTCAAATGATAGAAAAACAGAGAATAGTCTTTAATTATGGTAAAGTAATTTGCATTAATATGAGTAATACGAATGAAGAATATAAAATAATTGCTAGGAGGAGGATCAAGTACCTGAAGCAGTTGAAGATAAATAAATGCCTTCTTTATTCACAGTAAAACAAAAAAGAATTGTTGTGGGGGGGGGGGGGGGGGGGGGGGAATGGCATCAAGGCACAATGATACAAACAAACATTTTGGGAGGGCTAACAAGGGTGCGAAACCACAATCATACAGGGCAAATTTATTTTTCGGGATGCCTTCATATCCGTATTTTAAAAAGTAAGCTTAATTTTTATTCAGTAGGTTCTGCTGTGAGCAGTGTGCGAGCAACATCGTGGCAATACACGCAATCATGAGAACGACAACGAGCTAAAGTGAGGTAAATCGTGCAGAAAGCGCAACTATAGGCAGTGAGACGCGCATCCGCTCGTAGTTGCCAGATCTGGCATAATTATGCTTTCTGGCATAAATTAGACCCTTTTAGCATAATTCTGGCAGAATTTGAAGAAAAAAAAGGTCTCGACAATCTTCACCAATGATCTCGACCTGAATTTTTTGGAAGATCCTGGTCTTGGTCTCTGAATTTGTGTAAAAATCCTGGTCTTTCCTCCAAAATGTGGGACTGGACCTGATCTTGGTCTCAAAAAGGTCGAACACCCTTAGTCTCGGCTTTAAAAAATTTCTACGACTACCCCCCCCCCCCCCCCCCCCCCCCCCCGCTTATAGGATTTCCCCAACCAATGGGTCCTGGTCTAGGCCTCGAAAGTTTGGGACAGGACCTGGTCTCGGCTTCGAAAATATTCTACAACTACCCCCCCCCCCCCGGCTTACAGGATTTTTCTCAACCAACCAATGGGTCCTGGTCTAGGCCTCAACATTTCCAGGTCTCGGTCTAAAAATGACTCTCGGCTCCAAAAGATGGTTTGGCATAATTTTTGGCGCTTTAGCATAATTTTTGCTGCTCCCCTAGCATAATTGTATTTTTTTCACTGGCAACGCTGCCTTGCGTTTGCTTACGATAGTTTAGAAAATTGTCAAACTAATCGGTCACACCTTTGCGTTGATCTGTAATAATGAATACATCACATATCTTTTGACTTTTGATGTTATACATTTTCGTCATATTTTGTATATTATTTTTCTATACTTTTATTCTACCTGCTAAGCTCCACCTCTAAAAAAAAAACCTCCAGAAGCAAATTACTTTTTGTGACATCATCATGCCAGTCAACCATCAGCATCAGTCAGCTAGATAAACATGAACAAAATACAGTGGTATGTCCTCGCCCACTGAGTACCTTATTGCATTAGCGTTGCATGTTTTCATTGAAACCCTTCTTTTCATGGTGAGTGGGCATTGTATAAAAACATGCAATGTGAACAGGTGGTCAGTTGATGGAAGGGACATACCAATGTATTGTGTTCATCTAGTTGACTGATGAATGACTGGCATATGATGTCACAAAAGTCATTTGCTTCTGGAAGTTTTTTTTAGGGGTGGAGCTTAGCAGGTAGAATAAAAGTAATAGAAAAAAAATATAACAAATTATGACAAAAATGTACATCAAAAAGTAGAACACTATGCGATGTCATTTAGTCACCCTTTAAAGTATAATTATAGTATTGTATATGCATGTAACTTAAACAAAATAATGTGTTTTTTGGGGGGTAAACCAAGTTATTGGTCAAAGAATATTTTGTTTGCGTGTTGATCTTTTATGAAAGTGTATGTGTATATAGTAGCACCATAGGCGTTCCCGGGGGGGGGGGGGGGGGGGGGGGGGGGTTGGGGGTTCAACCCCCCTCCTTTTTTTTCCCCAAAAATGACTGTTTTTGTTTTTTTTTGAGGGGGGGGGGTTTGAACCCCACCCTTTCAAATTGTAACCGGTCTCGAGACCAAATTTTAGCGGTCTCGACCGTCACTATCGATGGTCTCGGCTGATGCGTAATCAGCCTTTCCCTGCCTACTCGACGATTAAGCTACTTGCTCAATGCCTCTTTAGATGCTAGCCGTACATTTCATGTGTAAATTTTGTGTCCTCAATTCTGTTTAAAAAAAAAACCAAACATTTAATTGAATTGAAGATTTCAAATAGTGAACTGTTTAACTTGCATTCAAATATCATATAAATGTAAATTGAAGAAATATGGGGTCAGTGAGTTTGTTATATTTCCTTTGGTATATTTAATTTATATATGACTGTTGTTGTTTTTAAATTGAATGTAAATGGAAATTTATAATGAACATTTATCAGGTATATTTATGTATGTGTGGTATGAGAGTGTGTGCAATTAAAAGTGAATACTGTTTAGAATTGTATTCTGACAGGCTACAATTAATTATTACTCAATAATCTTTATTACATACAGGCTATGGTGACAAGCATGTGCCAGTGATGATATGACTACGATGGTGAATGACATAATTAATTTGTGATGGTTTATAATCAGTGATAAGTTGATAGTGATGTTGGTGGTGGCACACATTATAACCAGAAGTGACCTGTTGGATTTATTTATTAGGTTATACATATATCATATGTATAACCTATTGATTTTGTTCGAATTTTTATTATTATTATGATTATTTATTCTTCTTCTTCCTAATTTTGTGCGTCGCATATCTCAAGATCACATGAATCAATTGTCATGAATCTTAACATGATGATAGATCATGATCTAACTTAGAACTGGTAACATTTTCAGTGACGTCACATGACTGTGACGTCATCAGGACGCCATTTTGTCAAATTTTAATAATCATTTTATCTCAGTTATGAAATATCAATTTCAATTCAAATTTTGTATCGATATTAATCAGGTCAATAGTCATCTTTTAAGATCATGCGCGTACAATTACACTCAGAGACGCGCGCGTACGCGTCCGTCAATTAATTTTTTTTTTTTTAAATGCTCAAAACCCCAACCCGAGTAATTTACTATATGTTTCAGACAATTTTAAGCGTTTCAAAAAATTCCGCGCGTGCGCGTCGGCGCGCGCGTATTTGCGCGCGTAACGCGAATGAATAGGAAAATTATCGTTTTTTCACATGTTTTGCATTCCTTATAGATCCCTCAACACACCCTATCAATTTGAGTCATTGTTGACTCATAATAACGGAGTACGCGCGCGTCAAAGTCAAAATTACGCGCGCACGCAAAATGGCAAAACATGGTAAAAACATCCTTTTTTTATTCGGCCATAACTTTTTGAAAAGTCCACAAACATCCAATTTTCTTTTAATATTCGGATAGATTATGAGTTGTAGATACGAATTCATACCTCATTTATGCCGAGTAAATGTTATAAAGTCATCATATTGACGGTTAAAGTTGAAAATGCGAATTTTAATCAATTTCAGTCAATGTTGAAATCGATCACAGCGGACTATTGACCATATCTCACTTATTCTCTATCAATGTACTCCCAAATTTTGATATATCGTAGCTGATGTTCTGCTCTATTCGCAATCTATTCACACCATTTAGTTTTGTTCAATGGATCCTGATGAATTGTTTGATTGGATATAAGAGTTCAAATCTGTTACAAATTGATGGTTAGCCAAAACGTATGTTATCGACATAACTGCTGAAGGAATTATGCTATCAATTTGAGATTTCGCATGTAGATAGGGATTTGCAAGCCCATCATTTCATAAGTTAACACCAAATCGCGAAAATGCATATTTCATTGTCATATTTACCGTTAAAGGTCAAATAAATCAAGCATGAATACTCAATAACCACGTACGCCGCGGACATGTAATCTAGCACACAAGTATGGTATAATGAAAGGAAAAATGTTCATAAGATAAGATCGGATTATGAAAATGGCGTTAAGGATATGTAATTTAGGTTCAAAGGTCAAATAATTCACTGTTACAATGACAAGTGCAGTGTTTAATCACTGATGTATCTTTCCCGATTTCCCATTTTCGTTAAGAGATCTAATGTTTGTCTCGCGGTATAATTTGTGACACAAGATCAAAGGGTCGTGGGTTCGAATCCAAGGCAATATTTTATTTTTATTTTTATTTTTTTTATTTTTTTCAGGGGGGGGGGGGAATCTATTATTATTGATATGATGATTGAGTAGTTATTTTTGGAATCATCCTTTTATCATAATAAATCGATATGTATAACCTTAATTCGTCAAAAGTGACGAATTCAACATCTAGTTTATATTGTGTTCGTTTGTTGTTGGGGGGGGGGGGGGGGGGGGTAGGGGGGTCAACAACTTAATTGCTGCTCTTTAGTCTTGTTGACAATAAAGAAAACAATCTAAATCATTAAATAGCCTAATCCATAAGAACAATTTCCACCAAATATAAAATAGTTTAGCATGCTAATTTACACCCCCATACACAATTGGCCCAATAACAGTAGGATTTTTGCTTTTAATATGAATGGGCAGTGGAGACTAGATCAGAACTTAAAGCTGTACATGATACATTTAGCAAGGGAAAAAGTTTACTGATGAAATACATTGTAGGGATACGAAAAAACTATACACGTGCTTTTATGAGAGAAAAAACATCTCATGAATAATAATGATATGCTAATGAGAACATTTGTGCGTAAATATGCAAATCATTAACATACAGCGCGCGAGTTGAACTGCACATGCTCGGTGGAATTTCGCTGCTGTACAGTTTCAAATCACTTCAAACACATTTACACATCTTGTTTCCAGTTGTTAAAGCTCTCCATTGAAAATTAAGACAAATTGGAAAAATATTATTACATGTAATACAGACGAAGACAATTATCCAAATGTTCTGCAAACTGTAACATTAATACAAAAATAAGGATTATGAAGACATTAAAGGACAATGAAATCCAGACAAATTGTTGTATGCACTATGAGACACTAAATATAATGAATAGTCTCTAAAAATGTGAGCACAATCGGTAAAGAAATAAGAAAACTATGGCTCTTTGAAAATAGCAATGTATTTCTTTGAGTGACTCAAATTGGCAACACTCTCTGGCAAAGTTGTGGACAACTCCCCATACATTTTGTACACACAATTTCAGTTTTGTTCAATTTTCTCAAAATTTATGTTTACCCTTCGTTCGAGTTCAACATATGTTTTGTAGAATGCTTTTATACATAACATATCATGAGTTGGGGGAATGGGAAAATGTGACTACGAAGAAAACTGTAAAAATGGGAACATTTGTGTACAAAACATATGGGGAGTCGTCCACACACTTATCAGAGTGCGTTGCCAATTTGAGTTCCCCATAAGAATAAATGGACATCTTCAAAGAGCTGTAGTTTTCTTGTTTCTTACCCGATTATGCTCTAACTTTCAGAGATTCTTCTTCTTAATCTCTTCAAGACTATGAAAGCTACATTTTGCTTGGGTTTCATTGCCCTTTAATACAAATATATTCAAATGAATCTAAGCTGACCATCATAGCACTGCTCATCAGCCTTGTCACCCAAGATCAAGGCGGTCTTTCTTGGCCTTGTTCTTATACTGCTTATTCGTTAGGTTCCACAGACATGCATGTTCCTCCATACATTCCAGAACCTGCTCACTTTAGAGGCGACATGAATTATTTGGCTGTAGCGATCTAACTTGCTATTTGAATTTGTCTACTATATTATGAGTTTGCCAACTGTAGCGATCTAACTCGCTATTTGAATTTTGCTACTATAGTAGGAGTTTGCCAACTATATAGCGATCTAACTCGCTATTCCAGATTTTGATACTATATACTTAGTAGGAGTTTGTCGCTACAAACTTCTGCTCTTATATAAAAGAGCACAAAATCGCTATTTTTATGAGATTGTTATTCCCCCCCCCCCCCCCCATTTTGCAAGTTTGTTGAGGTATGTTTGTAGGTTTGATGTAACAAAGAAAGAGCAAAGGTCCCAACACTGTTCCCTGGGGGACTCCGGAGTCTACATGAACAGGCTTGGATGATCTGCCTTGAATGACGACTGACTGTTCACGGTTGGTTGGCGAGAAGGGAGTTCCTAATTCCATATTGTTTAAGCTTGTACCCAGGGGGCAAAGGTGGTTTTTCAGACATGGGCTGCTGTAAAAGGTTGGCCACCAAAAATGGTTTCTAGGACCTTCTAGGAACACAACCTTTGTGGCCTACTCCGCCAATAAGCTACTGGAAGTCCACAGGGCGGGTTTTAATAAAAACACCCCTAATGCAGCTAAATAGTGTGTATCAGCCTTAGGGGTCATGAATACACAGTCACACATTTTGCGCAATTACATCACAATGCATGGTGATACAAGCTTGTTGTTTCATGGAGGTCTTCCTTGGAGGCCTGGGCATCGTATGATACCAAGTTGAGCATATTGCATCTTCGGTTATTGTGTCACACGTCGTTACACCGTGATGTGTCATACACGGACGTGAAATTTCATATACAGCGCTTATGTATAAAAGGCAACTGAATGCTTAAGAATGACAAATAAGCGATATTAAGATCTTTACCAACATGATTTGCATTTGAAATGACTGTGAAGTGCATTATATAATGACATCAACTATGTAAATTAATAAACAATACAAAGCATAAGCAATACAAAACAATGAAATACATAAGAATATGAGTTGTTAGTGTCATGATTGGTTTATATGTGTTTAATTG
This sequence comes from Echinarachnius parma, assembly GCA_037951105.1. NCBI lineage: Eukaryota > Metazoa > Echinodermata > Echinoidea > Clypeasteroida > Echinarachniidae > Echinarachnius > Echinarachnius parma. The sequence goes on along the minus strand of JBAMJV010006819.1, from coordinate 41,236 downwards.
TTATAAAATGATACGAAATCCATCCAAAATATAATGTATTCATATTTCACCCCTTGAATCAGATACAAGGGGAGGTATGTGTGTGTGTGTGTTTGTGTGAAAGGGGGAGGGGTGGGGTCACAATACATAACAATTCATCAATGGACTCCAAAAATAATAATAATCAAGGACTACCCACCCAGTTGGGACAAAAATGTGTCTGAAGTTTTACATTAAGGCAGTTATTTAGTTCTTAAAAGAGATACACCGTAAAGCTTACAAAGCTTTACGAATATGAACAGAGTTGGCGTCATGTTAAAGGTTGGTCCCTAGACTGGTTCATAGGACCTTCTACAGCCTAGGTGTACAACCTTGCATACTAGCAGCTGGAAGTCCACAGGGCACAGGAAGCGGACATTGAAAAGTGTCCACACAAAAACATAATGCTGCACCTCCATTTATCCAGCCCACACCATAAATCTGGTCAGAATAGTGTCATCAGGGATAAAGAGGTTGTAGTTAAGGTCAAGGATAACAGAAAAACAGCAGTTGTGGTTGAGGCAAAGTGCGACATATCGCACGTCATTACACAGAGTTCAAACATTTGAAGCAATCGATGTGTGGTACACAAATCAGCTGCTGAAAGATGTTCCTTTCAGAAATGAGATCATACACTTGTTGTGACTGATACAGTGGGACCAGTCTGAAGTCTGCTGAGCAGGAACAGAGGTATTCCCTATCCAAATCCAAATGCCTAGCTCCTGATCCGAATGAGTTCTCAGAGTATCAGCTAACAAAACACACCTTCTGAGCTTCCTCTGTGAATGGTGAATGGATAACTTGAACCTTCTCTAGGCCAAACCCGTCTGTACCTTGGTGGTGGAGAAGGAACAAACAAGTGTTATACTCTCAGTGAGGTATGTTATGGAAGTTCTAGTCCTTGAATCTACGCAACAGGCTGATACAAGGGTCATATACTCCAAAAACTATACAGTGTCCAAAATGACGGAGTCGTCAGAATAGTTTTTCATACCAATGTCACTGACATCATAAACATGTGTATATATCATAGTTTAATATATCTCACCGATCTCTCAGAGATGTGGGTGAGGAGTGAGGGCAGCCTAGAATTGGAATATACTGGCAGTGCAAGATTTGGCAAAAAAAAACAGGCCGATGCAATAACAGATGACATTATCACTCAAGCACGATACCTCACCATGTGTACACCGCAGACGCTGACCAGTTTGAAGATTCCAATCTCGGAAAATTGAGAGCTTAGGAGTTACTGAACAACGAGTTGTACAACTCTTGTACATGTAGCTACTGCCCCCTACAGAGGACGTTTCTCCTGCACCTGAAACGTGCTGCTTATATGCCATCAAGGAGAATGTGCACATTGTCAAGCCAAACATTCCTTCATGTACAGAGTTCGGATGATCCCTGAATGATGACAAAGCAGTTCTAGTGTCATCTACACAGCAAGCCTGAACAGCAATATCATGTGGAGCTATCAAAGGGTGTCACAATAACTGTTTCTGCTTGAAGAAGGCAGTTCCATGTTTCTGAAGTCAGCAACAGATTTTCGTAACATTTGGCAATTATTTCAAATATTTCACCTTTGTGAAATACAGCCAGATTCCATGAACAGAGATGGAGGAATATATCGCTGCACTCATGCTTTCCTATGAAGTCATCAATGTCAGGAGGTCCACCACTATAGCAATAATCAGTGTCATACGCAGAAGTGCAATAGCTTTATTGCTATTAGCCCTTTTCCTTTTTTCTTCATGATATTCTTGTTTTGTGTGTGGAAGTTGTTGAGCTTCATGATTCTTGCCCTCTTCGGCTCACTGGAACAATACCCTGTATTAAAGCGGGGCAAACCTGAGTGAGACATGCAATATATTTGAATAGCTCCCTCTTAAGTTCATCAACTTGATTCTGGTTATCACTCTAGAGCTGAAAATTGCTAGTCTAGAACCAAGGCGCAATTATCGTATTTTTATGTTGATAAAGTTTTTAAATGTTTATTTTGTCCTTAATATAATATCATTCACATTAAACGTATTATCTAAGTGATATACAGTATCAATATTTTCGCTTCATTACTATTGCATACCTTTTAATAGAGATATGCATACATTATGTTGACTATTCGACACAAAGAGACTAGATTGGAGACTATCAACTATGGTCATTTGATTGAGTGAAGAAAGGATGAATATTGAAACATTATATGATGATGATGTAAATGTATTTTATGCAAACTTTATGGAATGTTTATATGATATATTAAATGAGTTATTAAGTAGAAAGAAGGAAATGGGTGTAATGCAGTCCCATGGTGGACAGAAGAATGTAATGTAAAAATAAAAGCAAGAAACAAGGAAAAACAAAATTGATGAAATTTTGGAGTGTTAAAAATGTTCAATTATATAAAGATAAGAAAAGAGAAGCTCAGTGGACTATACGGCAAGCAAAACGAACCTTTTGGTTAAATTATGCCATGAAATTGAATCGTTTTACATCTGTTTAGGAATTATGGAATGTTATTCGAATGTTAAATGGCAATACAGGTAAGAAAGTCAAACAAATGTCGGTAATATATAAAGGAGAACGGGTGATAGTAAATGACCAGGATAAAGCTGACGAGTTTGGAGAGTATTTTACATCCATTGGAAACTCAGTTAGTGGTCATAAGACTAAGAAGAGAGAAGTGCTTGAAGCGTTTAAGCAAATTGATGGTGAGAAAAGTTGCAATAATACTTTTGATTTGGTAATAAATGAACCATTCACAATGTTGGAGTTGGAAAAGACTTTGAAGGAGAAAAAAGTATCGACTCCTGGGGAAGATGGCATAACTTATGAAATTTACCCAAAAATGTCCAAAATTGCCAAGAAGGTCTTGTTGAATTTATTTAATAAGATATGGAGTACTGGCTTTGTACCAGAACAATGTAAACATGCGATTTTAATTCCTGTATTGAAGTTGAATAAGAATGCTACTAGGACGTCATCTTACCGACCTATTTCTTTGTTATCTTGTTTTATGAAAATTATGGAGAGTATGGTAAAAGAAAGATTACAATGGTATTTAGATAAGAATGAAATATTAAACAATAATCAGAGTGGCTTTAGAAAAAATCGAGGCTCTATAGATAATATTGTGCATTTAGAAAATGAGATACAAAGACATTTACGAGTTGGTATGAAGACTCTAGCAGTATTTATTGACTTAGAAAAAGCTTACGATACCCTGTGGACGAAGGGACTCATTGTTAAGCTTAGTAATATAGGCCTTAAAGGAAATATTCTTGTTTTCTTAAGGAATTATTTGTTAGACCGTACATTTCAGGTTCAAGTAGGGGAAAGCAAATCCCAAATTATGCACCCCAAAAATGGCTTACCTCAAGGTAGCATTCTTAGTCCTTTATTGTTTAATGTGATGTTGAAGGATATCCCTACGCACCCTAACATTCATAATTTAGTTTACGCAGATGACTGTGTCATATGGAAATCTGGTTATGATATAAAGACAAATACGCAATTGATACAAAATTGCATCAATACATTGGATTCATGGTTTTTGTCATGGGGTTTGAAAATGTCTCTAGAGAAAACAGTTCCTGTCCTCTTTTCTAATAAATCAAATGACGTTATTAAATTATATTTAAGAGAACATGAATTGCTACCTGAAAATCAGCATAAGTATCTTGGAGTTATATTTGATAAACGCCTTACTTGGCGGCCTCACATAACAGATGTTGCAAATCGGTGTAAACGTAAATTAAATGTAGTCAAGAGTTTAGCTCATGCTAAATGGAGTGGGGATGCTAAAGAACTTTTGATGGTATATACATCTCTGATTTTATCAACTATAGATTACGCTTGTGAAGCTTACGATTCAGCGGCACCCAGTATCAAAAATATTTTAAATTCAGTTCAGTACCAAAGTTTATATGTATGTGCCGGCGCACGCAAGGGGACATCTCTCAGAGACCTACAAGTGGAATTAGGAGAGATGCCCTTAGACTTACGAAGAGAAATGTCATGTTGTAGACTTAAAAAGCGTATTGAAAGTGTAAAAAATCATCCTTTAAAAGAGGATATCAAAGATTGTTGGCAATTTCATATATATGGAGGTAATACCGGTAATTCTAGGACAGCCTTTGGCCAAAGATCAATGGAATTGATGACAACAATTGACTTTGAAGTTGAGGAGATGAGTTGCTCCAGAATCCCTTTTTGGCACTTGAACGTACCCTTGATATCAATGGAATTACAGGATTATATTTGTAAAAGAGACAATCAATTGTTTCAAAGGCAAGCAACAATAGAAATGATAAATACAAAATGGAAAAAATTATTTGCAAATATATACTGATGGATCCAAATCACCAGAACAGGAGAGTGCAGCCGCCGTCTTCTTTGTCCCTTACTATGATTATTCATTATCTAAGAGACTTTCAAATTATACATCCTCTTATAGGGCAGAGATGGCGGCTATTGTGCTCGCTTTAGAATGGCTATATAATCATCCCAGTTTGTATACGGGGGCAGTTATTTTTAGCGACTCACTAAGTTCTTTACAAGCCATAAAGAGTTGCAAAGACGAACTTCCTGTATACGAAATTTTATATTTGTGTTCACAATTGAAGAATAAAAGGATGCTTGTATATTTTAAATGGATTCCAAGCCATTGTGGTCTAAATGGTAATGAGATTGTGGATATAGAAGCGAAAAGAGGTTTGAAAAAAAAAATAGAAATTGATTATAAATTAGCAAGATATGAAGTTAAAGGGATCTAGTAACTTTGTTGACATGTGCAAAAAGTGATGAATGGTTGATGCAATGTATATTATTGTTATCTCATATGTCCACAGGGTATTGTGTGAAAATTTCAAGTCAAATGGACATTGCATGGCCAAGTAATGAGCGAAAATGCAAAGTGATGTGCAATAACTCACTGCACTCACTTTGTACACAGAAGAAAAACTCGCCCGGAGTTTTTCTTATCTGAATACTTCGATCGTACATATCTCTGTAACGAAAGGGAAATTTGAAAAACCGAAACCTGTCCCATGATTTTATTGTTAATACGAATACAACAAGGTATGAGGGAACCGCTAGAATGAAAATTTTATTTTGAGGATTTGGACAATGTTACTAAGTCCCTTTAATAGTGTTATACAGAAATGGATGTATGTTAAATGGCAGAAAAGATGGGAAGGAACGGAATCATGTCTTAAAGATGTGCAAAAAATGTTAAGAGTATATATATATGTAAATTAAATAATAGAAAAAATGAAAGTATTTTGCATTGTTTAAGAATGGGAAACATTGGTTGAAATGTAAATTTATGTGTATTGAAAAAGCACGATACTGGGTATTGCCCTAATTGTGAGGGTATATTTGAAACTATTACACATTTTTTGTGTCAGTGCCCAGAGTACATAGTTCAAAGGGCCATGTTGATGGCTGAAACAGGTTTATATGAGGGGGAAAAAAAAAATGTCTTTGTTAAATTCTTTAGAGCAACCCATCCAACAAGCTCTTGTTGATTATGTGAAAAGAACCGGGAGATTACCCATACTATACTAGGCCTAAGAATTTTGTTATCGTTTCATTATTATGATAATAAGACGCCCACTTCCACATATGTGGCGGGAGTCCCGATGTGAGAGGTGGGCCTTGGTGAGATATAAATAAATGTTTATATTGTTGTATATAATGGTATTAATAAACATTTGTAGTGATATTGTATAATTTTTGATTAATGATACCCGTAAAATTATATGCATGCTCAAGCCGGTACAGAGACTGTTAATAGGATATCTATGCAGGCAACTGAAGACGGTTTTGATCACCATAATACATTTTGCTCAAAATTAATGACATGTATGACAATATTTAGTAAATTACACCCTGCACCTTGCACTTTCACTTACAAAGCCCAAAAATGTTTGCTACCTCTGTATGTTCTTGGTTAATATGATTTGTTTTGATTTTATATATAATTTTGTTTGTTTTTTGGATCGGATGCAGGTGCAAAGAAAAACGAAGGCGACCAGAGTGCATCTCCATGCATCGGGGGGCCTAGACTGATTCGTCAGTTGAGAAGCCTGCTCAACGAACCGAGCCGGGTTGGCCCGATGATGCCTTTAATTTTGGTTTTGTTTATTGATGGTCTGAAAACGTCTATGCACTTCAAAACAATATATACATATTATGTATATAATAATAATAATAATAAAAATATTAAAATAAAGAAAATAAATGAGAAGAATGAAATAATATTTAGTTTTTGGCGAAAATATTCAAATTGAATGAACCGCCAATAAACATCAAACAACAACAACAACAACATTGATCTGGCTGGAGGTCATTCCCCACTGTGTTGAGGTCAAGGGTTAAGTGGTGTTAACCCCCAGTATATGACATATTTATTACTTTGAGTCCAGTACTCCTAAAATAATGACCACCCCCCCCCCCCCCCCCCCCCCCCCCCCCCTCCACCCCACAATTTCACAAAGTGCAGTCAGGCCATTAATTTCACATGTGCATGTACACATTACTACAATGCTATAATGGTATACTTTACAGTGAGTGTGAGAAGTGTCCTTCTATTTATCATGGTGACCAATATGTGACTGCATTGAGAGCATGCATATTGTAGCTAACTAGCCTTGTTTTTCTATCAATCTAAGTCACTTTCCTATTTCAAATTTGTATTAATGCAATGTAATGTTCAGTAAATGGTCGTATCTAATTGAATATTACCTTATTATTTTCCCCCCTTTTTTGCAAATAAAAATTCCCAGATTCTTTGAATAAGTATTCCTTATGTATACATGCATTGGTCAGTTGATGGGAACAAGTATAGAGTTATTACAGTTTTGCAATGTAGTAGTCTGTCATTCTGTCAACTAAACATCATTGTTTATGCAGAGAGTTTTTTTAGCGGGCGTCTTCAAAGGCAGAATAAGATAGAAAACTTGAGTTTAGTGTATGAACTTCAGCACAGTAACCTTACTTTTGATGTACAGTGTGCCATGATGGTGTCTGGTTTAACTCCACATTTTATGCCAGTGATATTTTAATTCACCTGGTGATACAATGATTATCAAAATATACTTAGGTGTCATTGATGACTATATATATAGTTAACAATCATATGAAAATGGCTGCGAGAAAAGGAGAAGAAAATAAAAGTATAGAATAAGAGAAATGTTTATGTGTGGACACACCGTAGTGCATTATAGAGTAATACAGTACACCATCTGGAACATGCATGATAGGAAGTGTGAACCCAACTAGTTTACGACTTGTCCACTCTAGCTGAAATCAATCCTAGTGAGTGGTCAGGGGTCAGAGGGATCAAGGATATTTGTATTAGATTGGTACATGCAGTATGTTGTAGGGACCACATAGCTAATGGATTTTCATATGACACCTACTGTAAATAGTATGTAATGGCAATAAAGGAACAAATCACCAAGTATTATATCCATGTAAAAGGCAGGGCAATTGAGGAATATAGACAACAATTATTGGGTATAATTGAAACATGTCAATGATAAGAATCATATAATAAGAAGGAACGAGTTCAGGGTAGTGGGAGAAGAACAAGAAAAATGAAAAGTAAAGAAAAAAGAAGAAGGAGAACGGAAAATCTGATGTAATCAGATAAATAACAAGATAAAATATTAAGAGAATAAGAAAATGGAAGGGAATTATCATAAAAAAATACAACAACAATTATAAGACAGATGTGAAAGAACATTGGAAGAACGAGCAGAAAAATTATCATGGGAAGAACATAAGGCAGGGAACAAAAATAAGATACGGATTTGGAAAAAAATGTAAGTATTAAACAGACAATAAGAACAGAATGGGAAGAATTAATAGGCAGGAGAAAATAACTATTCATTAGAAAAAAGAAAATATATTAGGAGAAACATCAAGAACATATAATATGTACTATAATAAAGACGCCACATGGTATGTGTGAGAAGGCTGAATTGGAAAGATGACCAATGAAGATGGAGGAAGCTGTAATAGAAAAAAATATACTAAAGCAAAAGTGATGCTAATTATGTAAGAAGTTGCGAAAAAGAAGAAGATCAAGGAAACCAAGAAAAGTGAATTCGGAAAATGGAGAAGTATGATGGAAACTACATGTATCTAAAGAATGTAATGTCAAAGATAGCTTGACGAATTGTCAAGCTAGGTAGATACCAGGGAGAATTATAAGGTGTAAGATTAGAAATAAAAGTGACAGAGAGGAAGGAAAAATATTCATATTCGATTCCGTAAATGCAAGGGCCCTGGTGTATATACATGTATATTTAAACATGTGTATGTAATTGTCTATTTGTATTACATATTTTATCTGTTCATTGATGTTGAATATTCTCAGGATTATTGTTTATAAGGGTAATTCCAACCAAGGATATGGGAGACCTCCTAATTCCATGTTCCAACAAAGGTAATGTTTGGTCTTTGAATAGCAAACACCAATATGGTGCAAACCCTTGACAAATGTATGTTTATATGTAACTATATACCACATACAGTCATATTGCATTGTATAAAAAACGGGTATAATTTCCAAGATAACTAAACTTTAAACTCATAATTTTGCTAGAGGAAACCAAACACGAGAGCGCCTGACAGTACATACACTGTAGCTATGATTTCATCAAATTAAATTTATTTCGCAATAAATGTATATGACTTTTCATCTGCAAACAGCTATCATAATCATTAATGATGAAATATCATTGAACGAAAAACATATTTCTGGTCTTCATTCAACCCAAAGTCAATGATTGTTTATTTTATTTTATTTGCAATGAATTATTAATATTATATCGCAAAATTTCCTTTGAATATTGAAATAAGTGGCATATTTTTGTACTCTGAACCCATCAAAGAATAACTACTGTAGTTTAGTGTAAAGAGAAATAGGGAGAGGGGAGGGATGGGAGAGAAAAGGGAGGGGGTAGGGAAAGTGGAAATGAGGCTTACCACATTTTGTATTTATTCACTTGCTGCAGTAACATAATATTGTGTAGCTAGCTAGGGAGGGGTTGTGAGTCGCCCATAAAAAAATCAGTTCACTGGGAGTGTCATTAAATCTGGCTCGGCTGACCTTATAGGCTTATGGAGTGTGACCTCAATGAGACCCTAGGGCCAAAGGTCAATTGGTTGTAATTACACTGGTCAGCAACATTCATGAGATGGCGCTGTTGAAATGCAACATAATATTTTGCTATGTGCAACACTAAAACTGTTAGATTAGAGCACCTTTAAAGTGCCTTCTGACACTTTGTTCATGTTGGTGAGGTTGTATATGTTCAGGAGACTGTCAATTTGATGAAGGATTGCGTTGTTGCTGTGAACGGTTTTGTTTCCACTGCTACCGTGACCTTGACTACAGCTCTTTGTCCACCGACGACATGACTTATATTCATGCTGGATAAACTGATGAGTGGAGGTGAAGCATATACTTCAACTCTGTGGAGATGGCTGCAGTGAGGGGTTTTGTGTAGACGCGTTTTAGTTTCCGCTTTATGTGGACTTCCAGCAGCTAATCCGCGAAGTTGTCCACCTAGGTTGTGTTCCTAGAATGTCCTAGAAGACAGAAGCCATTTCTGGGACAAATCAATAACAACAATACCCCCTTGTAAACTTCACAATGTAACTCTTTTAAGAATTAGCAAGGGACTCTCTGTTAAACTTGTCATGTATTATGCCTTCAGACACACCTTGTCCATATTGTGTGGGTAATCCTCGATAATGATTATGTTTGGAGTCCATAAATCAATGAGCTAGGGTTGGTCCTGTGCCCCCCCCCCCCCCCCCTCCCCCTTACACACGCACACACACACACACACACACACACACACACACACACACACACACACACACACACACACACACACCTTCTCCTATATCAAAGTTAAGGGGTGAAATATTAATACATGATATTTTGGATGGATTTCGTATCATTTTATCGCAATTAAACACATATAAACCAATCATGACATTAACAACTCATATTCTTATGTATTTCTTTGTTTTGTATTGCTTATGTTTTTTCATTGTTTATTAAGTTAAATAGTTGGTGTCATTGTATAATGATCTTCATAGTCATTTCAAATGCAAATCAAGTTTGTAAAGATCTTAATATAGCTTATTGGTCATTATTAAGCATTTAGTTGCCTTTTATTCATAAGCGATGTATACGAAATTTCACGTCGGTGTACAGGGGCGTCGATCCTGGGGGGGCAGGGGGGGCGGTCGCCCCCCCCAATGAAAATATTGGGGGGGCGAACATATCATTTCGCCCCCCCAATAATTCCGAAAATCAGGAAGAAAAAAATCGAGTGATATAATGCCAAAGAGGGGAAAGACACATTTATCAATAATTAATCTTCAAAACAGCCGTTTTTTAGTTTGAAAAGGACTGTAAATCTCTTTTTTTGCCGCGCGCTTCGCGCGCATACAGTTTCTCATATTGCAAGTTTCATTTTGGTTGCGGGAACTCACCTTTCGAAATGTTTGGGCAGTGTAATTTCTCAAACGCATACCTCAAACGAAGTTTATTAAACCCTCATCTATATAGATAGCACACCGTCACAAAAAATAAAATAATCTGAAATATATCTTTCAGTCAATTCGGTCCATATGCGCTGAACGCAAATCAAACTGGAATATCATGTCCCCCCACATTTGAAAGTGGAGGAGATTGTCCCCCTCCCTTTGTCATTATGTATGTTTGGTTCCATATATACTTATATACTTCATATTACGTGAAATTTCTGTCTCAGGTGTGCACCAAATCGCACCATTTCACGCCCAAAAATACAAAAGCTCCCCACTGTGGGAGGGGGACACCCCCTCACACACCCTCCCCCGCTCGGTCGCTTCGCTTCCTCGCAATGTGTCTCCTCCACTTTTGAGAAGTTGTTGACGCCCTTGCTTAGTTTCATGGGAGCCCAATGCCCTAGACTATATCGATGGCTCTATAGTATACAGGATCACGTGGATCCATCTCATGCAAGGCTCAATCTTTTCCTCGCTATGCCCTTTAAAAATACGTTACGAGTAGGTTCACTATTTTATACAATTTTAACACCCATGATAGGAGTTGCACATGTCTGAAATCTAAAAGCTTCCGGGGGCTCCGCCCCCTGGACCCCCATTATTGTCCCTAAATGTGGGTGCCCCCAAAGTCAGGTCTTCGAGCCATTAAGACACTTTCAATGAGCGCATAATAAAACTTCCCGTCATGCCAATGTGGGGCTTTTAGCTCTCTCAGTGGTCACTCTGGAAAAATTTTCAAATTTCGCCCCCCCAATCGCAAAAACGGATCGACGCCCCTGTCGGTGTATGACACATCACTGTGTAACGACGTGTGACAAAATAACCGAAGATGCAATATGCTCAACTTGGTATCAGTTGATGCGCAGGACTCCAAGGAATACCTCCTTGAAACAACAAGCTTGTATCACCATGCATTGTGATGTAATTGCGCAAAATGTGTGACTGTGTCTTCATGACCCCTAAGGCTGATACACACTATTTAGCTGCATTAGGGGTGTATTTCTTAAAACCCGTCCTGTGGACTTCCAGTAGCTTATCGGCGGAGTAGGCCACATAGGTTGTGTTCCTAGAAGGTCCTAGAAACCATTTCTGGTGGCCAACCTTTTACAGCAGCCCATGTCTGAAATCCTCAAAAAATGGTGGTTTGCCCCCTAGGTAGTAAATGACTTTGCACGTAACCGACAGAAAACGCGAGAGCGGTCACACATGTATAAAGTCAATGGCGAGCCTAACCGAGCGGACACAGGCATAGAAAAGGCCAATTTTCGTGGCGCTTAAAATCGTATAATTTCATCCCAATGACCAGTGTCTTCAAAATATTATGTAAACAAGTATTGGGGCGTTCGATTATTGCATAATTCAGTCCATGAAAATGTCAACTTTTAGCTGTGTTGTCATTCAATCAAAGAAGTGAGCGAGTGTCAACACCTTTATGGTATACCCATTCATACTAGGCATCAATACTGTACAAATAGTACAGTTCACCTTTTGTATTGTGACGTCACAATGGCTATACAAAACCTGTGTATAGAGCGCGCGTGTTGGTAGAACAAGATTGTAATGCGCGATCCTAGCCACTGTTCATTCATACTTGCATCTAGCACTGGCTTGGCACTGGCTTGTCAGTGGCTGTCACATGACCTGTATAAATACGTTCGAAGAACGTTTTGCCAGTTTATCGTGCATTCTACTCTCGTATTGACGTATTCTTGTCCGTTTCTCGTACGGTGTGGTCCGTTATTCGAACGGTATTGTCCGTATTATGCCCGGTAGATCTCCTGTACTTGTCTGGTAATTGTTCGGTTTGTGTACGTTTAATCCGTTACATATATCCGTTCGTAGGACACCTAGAGCAGCAACGGAGACGACGTTCGTCAACGAATAATTTTATTTCGCAAATGTTTTATTCGTTTGGCATACGATTACGCAATCTGGTCAGATGTGACAATTTCATGGAAAGTGTCCGCAACGAAGCGGAATCTTCGAGAAAAAATTACGTAACCAGTGGCACTTTTTTCTTCCTATCGCCAACCACGTTCAAATAAAAAAAAATAGGCCTGCCACAAGTTATTATTTTGTTTGTGTTTGTCTGTAGTCTTTCCTCCGATCAATGTTTACATTTCTCGCCAAAGAGTTAGCCCCCCGACTTAAATACGTCACCAGCGCACTTCGAGTAAACGTACAGCATAATGCATAGCTCTAACCAGCAAACAGGCGAAACAAGTTCTTAGTTTATAATTAAGATAAAGGCGATGAATTTCAACACCGTATCTATCATTGATTATTTCTCGTCCGTTTTCTTCATCTATCTAGGAATTGGATTTGAAATCCCCCAAATCCATGTTTGAAGCCGCGGATGCATGGAAAATAGCAGGATCCATTTCGTTTGTGCTTTGTGAATATGTAGGCTATCGTAGCAGAAGGCTACCTGGAGAGGACGGGGCGGGTTGGGTGACGTACCATATTATATCAATTACACCTGAACGAATGCGATAATGGCTTCATACAGTGCCTTTGCATGGGGTGAGGGGCACGAGGGGGGGGGGGGGGCGTGCCCTCTAAAAAATGGTTTACCACAAACAATACAACATGGAATAAGTACATAACGTGTGTTCCCCCAAATCCACCCCCAATCAGTCCGAAAACGATACGCAAGTGACTTGGTAAACCACTTGAAATCACCACAAATTCGTTAAAAATTATATATAGATTTGTTATGATAATCATTTATACAGGAAATGGCGAACTTCCATACATCAATTGGAAAGCATGATGTGGAATAATTATTTAAGGGGATGGATAGAGGGAGCGCAACCAAGCATATAGCTTTTTTTTTTCTTCACAAACGGGTGGGGCCCCAGGCCTGTAGCTACGCCACTAGTAGCAAATTGGTGATAACATCTTAGGGTAATTATATGGGTTATGATTTATTTTAAATTCCCGAGTGATACAAATGCCCAATAATAGGATTGTTTACTGGATTTTTCTTAATTATCTTTACAGCGACGTCTTTATATTTCTTTTCATTCATTGCTTTCTCTACATTCCTTTTCTAAGGAGCAGAGATCATCTGTTCCACTTTGTCTAAGCCTCCATTATGATCAGAGAAAATACGAAAGCTTTTTAAGAAGAGAAGGAGGTTGAGGTATTTAAAATACAATTTATAATTACACAGCCATGTACTTCATTTTTCTATGGAATACATACACATACACAAACATACACACACATGGATGCGCACACTGGCTCGCACACCAATAGACCATAACACCAACAATCATATGCCCAATAAATGGCGAACTCACATCAACTGAATATTAAAACGTCATGTTTATATTCTTGTATGTAATGTTATTTTACAGACATACTTTAGTAGGCCTATTGCTTTTGAGCTACTGTATGAATGTATATTTGGTTCCTTCAGATACATTTTTCGCGAGTGATATATTTATACACTGTAGCGAGTGCCTTTGATTTTAAAAAAATCTTACATTTGCGGTTTTTAAAAGGCGTTTAGCTTGTGGGCATCATAATGTTCGAGATCATATACAAAGACTATCAGGTATGTGAAGTTAGTTTCGTATTCCATTTGTTTCGTATTAATGTACTTATTCAATGTGAAGTAAGCTCCTTATTCATTTCCTTATTTAATTGTCACTAAATGACCATTGCTAACACTGATTACGATCGATCAGCGGTGACTTCAAATAAGCTATTGGTACTATGACCTTGACTTTGACTCTAACACGAGGACAACATTTAAAAAGACCCCGATCGTGCGGATTGTGGTTCCCCTGCCTAGCGCCCACCCTTCCGAGTTCAGAACCATCGTTAACTTGACCTTGACCCCTTAAGGTCATAGGGAAAATTGGTGTCAACAGTGAATAATACGCTAGGAGGTAAAAGGTAACTCCACCCATAAATAATATTCTTTTCAATAAAAGGTAACATATTCAGTAGTACATTCCATCAACTTGTTCAAAAAATATGTTTCCAGAAAAAACAAATGCGTTCATATGTTTGTATGTACGGATACTACCTTGTCCAGAGCGAACGAATCGTCCTGGATATTATTGTCTCCAAATGTACGCGTAAAAATAATTGGCACAATCGCAAATGTTTGGCGCGTACGGAACCATGAAATAAAAATTGTTTCGTAAGTGTTGGTAATTAATTGCATTGTTTATGACCCTTTTTTTTACAACCCTTTGCGAAATGTTGGGTCCATTTGATATCACAAAACGGTACCCAAACATATATTTATGTGTTGTTCTTTGCCTGGTGGCCCCTTTAAAGGTCATGAATCTGCAATATTGTGGTACGATTAATCAGCGGTCACTTCAAAGAAGCCATTTGCACCATTATCTTGACCCCTCAAGATCATAAGAAAAAAACAGGTCAAAAAAGAGAAAAAAATGTCCCCGACCGTCAGGATTTTGATTCCCCTGCCTTGAGCACTCAGGGTCAAGGACAAATTGGGGTCAAACATTTTACTACAAATATCCCACTCAAAATCGAAATATATAAAGTTAAATTTTCATATTCCCATAGGCACGTGTACAAAGTGGGACAAAGAAACCTGTTTTCCTCGGATGTTGAAAAAGTGAATTTAGCGCCTTTTGGTTGAAAGCTCTTCATATGTATTAAAACAAATAATTTAATAACCAAAAAAGTGAAACTAAGTATGTTTAGGTTATACGTATATCATACGTATAACCTATTTATTTCGTTCGAATTTGTATTTATTAAGTGATACGTATATCATACGTATCACTTATTGATTTTGTTCGAATTTTTATTTATTATTCTTCCGATTTTGTTCGTCGCATATCTCAAGATCAGATGAATCAATCGTCATTAAACTTCACATCAAGATAGATCATTATCATTCTGACTTAATGCAAGAAACTCATTTTAATGTTGCCACATCACTGTGACGTCATCCGGACGCCATTTTGTCAAATTTCAATAATCATCATATCTCAGGCATGCATCATCAATCAGGTCAACGGTCACATTTGAGGCTTAATTCATTGCGCATACAATTAGAGACGCGCACATACGCGTCCGTAAAATGAAACAAATGTTCAAAACCCCAACCCAAGTAATTTACTATATGTTTCAGACAATTTTAAGCGTTTCAAAAATGTCCGCGCGTGCGCGTTGGCGCGCGCATATGAATAGAAAAATTGTTGTTTTTGTACACATTTTGCAATCCCTATATATTCCTTAACTCACCCTACCAATTTGAGTCATTGTTGACTCATAATAATGGAGTACGCGCGCGTCAAACTCAAAATTACGCGCGCACGAAAATTTGCAAAATATGGTAAAAACATAATTTTTTTATTCGGCCATAACTTTTTAAAAATTCCACAAACACCCAATTTTCTTTTAATATCCGGAAAGAATATGAGTTTTTGATATGAATTCATACCTTATTTATGCCAAGTAAATGTTATAAATTCATCACATTGACAGTTAAAGTTTGAATCGCGTAAGAGTGTGAAAATTTGCTAAATCTGGTCAAACATGCATCTCTCTTATTGGTTACAACTTCTTTGATACATGGATATATCCAAATATTTGTTCATATTCTGAAAGAGTATGAGTTGCACATAAATGTACATACCTAACATTGGCCAATCGAATTTCATAAAGTCATCATTGTGCAGATAAAAGAAAACAAAAGTTAAACCTTCAATTACGACCTGTTCCCGTAATCAAATCGTTAAATAAAATCAACGAATGTGTAGCGGAAACTCAGCTTTAACATACTGAAAACCGGGCAAAAATCGGCCAAAGGAAAGGTGTGATATGGTTGAAATAAGACGTCAGTTACAGAACTATTTTACAGTAACTTTGGTAATTTGTAAGAGCTTCCTACTCCCCTTTTGATTATAATTGTATTTCATGAATTAATATTGTTACTATTTTTGTGTAATTAATTAATATCAATAAATTAACTGACATCATCATATTTCCTGTTGTAAAGGCAATATAATCATATCGTAATTTCAGTACGTATCACTTTAATTCATCAAAGTGACGAATTCAAAATCTAGTGTATTAAAGGGGTAGTACAGTTTTGGTAAGGCTGAATAATTAGTAACCAAACCTGGACAGTAACATTATGAACTAATAGTTATAACTCCACCATGCTCGAAAGGTATACAAAATTACAAACAAAGTAAGAAGCCCGTTATCATTCAAAAAGAGCCCTTAAAACACAAGAGGGCACTTTCTAAAAAGGCATTGGTTTCAACCATTTTTCATACAAAATTATGCATGTGATGTTTTATTGAAATAATGATTAAATAGAGAGATCATCAACAACTATTTAAAAAACACTTTTAAATTTTTTTGAAAAAGTGCAAGCATTTTTTAAATTTTTTGAAAAATCGTCTAATTATTTGGGCCCCAAATAATTATAAGATCAGATATATTTATTGAAATTGTAGCCGTTTCTGGGTCGATTTTGACCAAATAAAGTTTTTTCTGCCATTAACATTGCATGTTCTCTCAAATTCGACTCTCATTTTTCTATTACCTCACAAAAAAATTGTGATGTGCAGCGCCCTCTCTACCAAAACTAAACTACCCCTTTAAGGTTATACGTATATCATACGTATCACCTATTGATTTTGTTAGAATTTTTATTTATTTATTTATTCTTCCCATCAATTTTGTTCGTCGCATATCTCAAGATCAGATGAATCAATTGTCATGAATCTTCATATGATCATAGATCATGTTCTAACTTAGAACTGCCAACTTTTTCAGTGACGTCACATTACTGTGACGTCATCATATCTCAGTCATGAAAAATCAATTTCAATTCAAATTTTGCATCAATATCAATCAGGTCAATCGTCATCTTTTAAGCTCATGCGCATGCGCTTACACTCGGAGACGCTCGCGTATGCGTCCGTCAAATGAAAAAAAAGTCAAAAAATGATCAAAACCCTAACCCGAGTAATTTACTATATGTTTCAGACAATTGTGAGCGTTTCAAAAATGTCCGCGTGTGCGCCTCGGCGCGCGCGTATTTGCGCGCGTAACGCAAATGAACAGGTCAAATGTCTTTTTTTTACATGTTTTGCAATCCTTATACATTCCTTAATGCACCCTATCAATTTGAACCATTCTTGACACATAATAACGGAGTACGCGCGCGTCAAAGTCAAAATAACGCGCGCACGCAAAATGGCTAAACATGGTAAAAACATCCTTTTTTTATTCGGCCATAACTTTTTTTAAAGTCCACAAACAACCAATTTTCGTTTAATATTCGGATAGATTATGAGTTGTAAATACGAATTCATACCTCATTTATGCCGAGTAAATGTTATAAAGTCATCATATTGAGGGTTAAAGTTGAAAATGCCAGTTAACCAATTTGAATCGATATTGAAATCGATCCTAGCGGATTTTCGGACCATATCTCGCTTATAAATTCTCCATCGATTTCCTCCCAGATTTCGATATATTGTAGCTGCGGTTATGCTCTTAAAGGAATGTTGTCTTAATTGTCCAACAAGAGGAATTTAGTAACTATAGTGTGTCTCTAAACAATTGTGATTAGTCTGCCGCGCGTATTTGTGCGCGTAACGCAAATGAACAAGAACAATTTCGTTCTTACATAGATTTTGCATTCCTGGTATTCCTCAACTCACTCCATAAATGTTTAATTATTTACTCATAATAACGGAATACGCGCGCGTGAAAATCAAAATTACGCGCGCACGAAAATTGGCAAAATATGGTAAAAACATCCTTTTTTTATTCGGCCATAACTTTTTAAAAAGTTCACAAACACCCAATTTTCTTTTAATGTTCGGAAAGATTGTTAGCTGTAGATATGAGATCATACCTCATTTATGTCAAGTAAACGTTATAAAGTCATCATATTGACGATTAAAGTTGAAATCGCGCATTTGAACTCATTTTAATCGATTTTGAAATCAATCACAGCAGACTTCCGACCATATCTCGCTCATTCTCCATTGATTGGCTTCCAGATTTTGACATGTTGTAGCTGAGATTATGCTTTAAAAGTAATGTTGTTTTAGCTATTCCAACAATATTAATTTAATACCTATAGCGTGTCTATATACAATTATGATTAGTCTGCCGCGCATCAACATTATATCTTGTTTTGGCAAATGCAGAGTGCAATATTTTACTCATTTACCATCATTTTTACTACCTGTCAAGTGAACAAGTGCTGGTGTCGTGGTACGACTCTGTGACTCTAGATCTAATTGTCTAATTGTCGTGGTTTCGAATCCAAGGCAATCGTTTTTTTTTTCCTTTCTGTTTTCTTCTTTTTCTTTTTTTTGGTTCAGGGGTGGAGGGAGGGGAATATCTGATATTATTACCCATATCAGACATCTGAGCTGTGGTTTTCCAAAATTATATTCCCCTCGTTTCAAGTGCCAGCAGGTGAAAGAGGGGAATATTTCCCATATTCTCCTCTTTCACAAAAGCCTATGGGATGTATGTGTTTAAAAAGAGGGGAACTTAGATATTCAATCCAGCGCGGAAGTGCGCAAATTCATACGCGCGTTTATTAATGACGTATGAACAGATGAATGGCTTTGCGTGTGTCTAATTGTGACGTATGAATACATTTACGCACCTCTGCTATATAGTACGCGCAAATCGCCCTTCATGGGTTGAAAATGTTTAATCAGTAAATTGAGATTCATTACATTGGTCTTCTTCACTGAACAAGACCTCAATACAATACCAGTACACAAAGTTTACATTTTACTAATTTCCGTTACTGCTCAAGATGTCTGACATGGGTAAGAAAGCTTGGTCAACTATCAAAAAGATCAACAACGACCCCAAACAAGCAAAAGTGCACTCCAACGTCACTGCTAACCAGGTTGCTCACCAGCTTCTGTTGAATGGCAAAACTCAACATAAACTCCAGCAAAAAGAACATCCTCCATGGAACCAGTCCGATGAAGAATCCAACTGGACTTTTACCCTGAAAGAATTCCAGACAGCAATCAACAGCCTTAAGAACGGTAAGGCAGCTGGTCTTGATGACATCCGGACTGAGCAGATTAAGCATTTCGGACAGGTTGCTATACTATGGCTTCTTACCCTGTATGACAATTGCGTACTCCAGTCCCAACTACCAAAGATCTGGAGGAAAGCTCGAGTAATCGCTATCCTCAAACCAGGCAAAGACCCACAAGCGGCCAAATGCTACAGACCAATCTCCCTACTATGCCATCTCTACAAGCTTTTTGAGCGCCTCATCTTGAACAGGCTTGGCCCTATTACGGAACAACATCTAATCCCTGAGCAGGCCGGCTTCCGTCCTGGGAGGTCATGCACAAGTCAGGTTCTCAACTTGACCCAGTTCATTGAAGATGGCTTTGAGAGGAATCAACCTACCGGCGTAGTGTTTGTAGACCTTACGGCTGCTTATGACACAGTGAACCATCGATTACTCCTCAATAAGCTGTACAGGATGACAAGTGACATTCATCTGACCAAACTCATCCAACTGCTACTAGGAAACAGACGTTTCTTTGTGGAGCTGAACGGAAAGCGCAGCAGGTGGAGGATACAGAATAATGGACTCCCACAGGGCAGTGTTCTCGCTCCAGTCCTGTTCAACATATACACGAATGACCAACCTGTCTCTCCAGGAACAAGGAGCTTCATCTATGCTGACGATCTCGGCATTGCCACTCAGAACAGCGATACCAATGAGATAGAGAGCACCTTAACATCAGCCCTAGACAACCTGACAGTATACTACAGAGACAACCAGCTGAAAGCAAACCCTACCAAGACCCAGGTCTGCTTATTCCATCTACGCAACCGCGAGGCTGGGAAGAAACTATCACTCACATGGAATGGTACCCCCCTTGACCACTGCGATCATCCAGTGTACCTTGGTGTTACCCTGGATCGGACACTTTCATTCAAGCAGCATATCGGAAAGGTGAGGGGGAAAGTGAGGACCAGGAACAACCTCCTCCGGAAACAGACAAACTCCTCTTGGGGTGCCAGTGCATCTACACTACGGGCTACAGCTCTTGCACTTTGTTATTCTGCTGCGGAGTATGCGTGCCCAGTCTGGGAAAGATCCTCGCACTCGAAGAAACTTGACCCAATTCTCAACGATAGCTGCAGAGCAATCTCTGGTTGTCTAAAGCCGACAAATGTAAGCAGCCTATATGTCCTGTCCGGCATTTCTCCACCCGATATACGCCGGTCAGTAGCCAGTAGCGCGGAGCGTCTCAGACAAAGTCAGGATAGCCGCCATCCATGTTATGACATCCAACCATCACAGAAACGGCTCAAATCAAGGAAAAGCTTCCTACACGCTGTCCAACCGCTGACCGAATCCCCACAGGTGGCCAGACGTAGGCTTTGGGAGGAGAGGCGCAGCAGTAACCGCCACCATGACAAGCTACCTCTTCCTACCAAGGAGCAGTTACCCCCAGGACACAAGCAAAACTGGAAGACTTGGAAGTCCCTCAACCGACTTCGCACAGGGATGGGTCGATGCAAAGTCAACATGAAAAAGTGGGGATATACAGATGATGACAACATTAACTGCGACTGTGGCACATCACAAACCATGCAACACCTCCTTCAATGTCCTAACCTTGAGGAACAGTGTAGTCAAGAAGATCTGGTGGCTGCGAATGAGACAGCCCTGCGATGTGCAAAGTCATGGCCAAATATTTAATATTCTGGACTAGTGTAGATGTAGGATACGAAAGAAGAAGATGGGTAATAGTAATGATATTGACTGGCTCTTTCGGGGTATACGACATATATTGCCTTCACTAGGATCCATATTCCCCTCTTCTTCGACTCGGGCAATATGAATCTAGTTCAGGCAATATATGTCGTATCCCCCTCAAGGCCAGTCAATATTATATAATTATTTCATGATGATTGAGTAGTAATTTTTGTAATCATCCTTTTATCATAACATTTCGCTACGTATCACGTTAATTCGTCAAAGTGACGACTTCAAAGTCTTGTTTATTAATATTCTTCCGATTTTGTTCGTCGCATATCTTAAGATCAGATGAATCAATCGTCATGAAACTTCACATCATGATAGATCATCATCTGACTAAGTGCAAGAAACTCATTTCAATGTCGTCACATCACCAAACCCATGTTTATGTACGGTATGAATTGGTCACAATATACACATGGAATCATTAGTACACAAACTAGGCCAAGTCTCCCTATTGTGGAATAAATATTTATTTCTATTGATCTAAGATTGTTTTGTTATGCTGATTCTAAAACTGAAGAGTGCTAATCACAACATTTATTATGTTTTTGTCAATTTAAAAAATCCAAAATGGCCGCCATAACTATAAAATTTGACATTTTTGGACTTAAAAAATCGTAGAATTCTAAATTTTAAGACAAATTTACTAGGATACATCGATAACCTTTTTTTTTGACATATACAATGCTTTTTGGTGGTTTCTTGTCAATTTGGGGGTGCTGATTTCAAAGCTGCCAAGTGCCAGACAAGAAACCTTGAGGGTGTTTTTTAAATGCAAAAATCCAAAATGGCCGACGAATCACGGAAATTTGCTTCTCTTAGCCCCCAAAATGACATACCCTCAATATCAGTGACATTTTCCATGAATAAATGTAATGGGATTTAGTTCCTTGAGTTAACTACCTTGCAAATTAAACTAAATGTGTACTAACAAATGTTTTTGACTGATTTTAGGGCATAATTTACATTCAAAATGGCTGCCAAAACCATATTTTATGTAAAATATGAATTGGTATTTTAATACACAAATGAAATAGTTAATCACACAATAGGCCATATTCTCTCCATTTGGTGAGAAAATAATGCCTTTGATTGATTTTAGATTTTAATGTCGTGCTGATTCTAAATCTGAAGAATGCCAATCAAGTAATATGTAATTTTTTTGTGAAATAAACATCTCAACATACCCACCAAAATTATAAGACAAATTTACTAAGATACATTTTGTAAGATTCCTTGTCAATGCGATAAGTGCTGATTCCCACTTTGATGGGTGCCAGTTAGGAAACAAAGGTACTTGTTTAATTAAAATAAATGCAGATGTACTAAATGTTGTGTATTTGTTGTGGTTCTGGCACAGTTAAAATTAAGAATGGCAGCAAAACCTAGTTGACGTAACATTTAAATGGCTAACTGTACTGTATTATGTATAATAATGAATGCAAATTAAATATGGCCCAGTTTCTTCCATATGAAGGAAATGCATGAGCACAATAGTTTGATTTGTTTTTAAAAATAATTAGTAATGGTGATTTTAAATCTGAACAATTTAGTTGAAATTGTACCTAAAACAGAACAGCAATCGGTATCGAGTAAGGCTGTATTTAATTAAGACTTAAGACGAATTAAGCTGATACGTGTCGATTTGTTAAGATAACTTGATGATTCCAATAATAACTACTTAATCATCATATACATATTATTACATCCCACCGCAAAAAAAAAAGAAAAAGAAGAAAAAAAGAAAGTAAACAAAAATATTGCACTGGATTCGAACCCACGACAATTAGACAGTAAGATCTAGAGTGACAGATTCGTACCACGACACCAGCCCTTGTTCACTTGACAGATAGAAAGAAATGATGGTATAAAAAATTATGAGTTAAATATTGTACTCTGCATTTGCCAATACAATATATAATGTTGATGCGCGGCAGACTAATCATAATTGTACAAATTCGCATTTTTAACTTTAACCCTCAATACGATGACGTCATAACAGTTACTTGGCATAAATGAGCTATGAATTCGTATATACAACTCATTATTTGTTTGAGTATTAAAAAAGAATTGGGGGTTCATGGACTTTAAAAAAAGTTATGGCCGAATAAAAAAAGTATGTTTTTATCATATTTTGCCAATTTGCGTGCGCGCGTAATTTTGACTTTGACGCGCGCGTACTCCGTTATTTTAAGTACAAAATGACTAAAAATGATAGGGCATGTTAAAGGGACATTCCCTCTTTTGCAAGCCAAATTTCAAAAGTTGCGAGGTTATTGTCTTATATGAAAGAAAATGTCATTTAATAGCATGCCTTGAAAAATTAGGGCTTGAAATCTCTTTTTCGTTGAGTTATAGACCTAAAACTAATAAACCGTCGTCCAACAAACAATTGTGCATTATACGTATATTCACCCAGTGAGGAAGTTCGTATACTGATTCCACGAAGTACCACAACGCGATGCGTGACCCCTACGTGACCCGCGCTAGTTACGTGACCCGCGCACTCGTAAGAATATCATGACCGCACACTAGGCGAAATAACCAAACCTCGCTTAAACTGACTACATGTAATTACATATTCTTAATTTTTGAGATTTTTTTCCGTGACATACCTTTACAAATGTCGGCTTCACAATACCTTTACAAGAATAAGTACAATATAGTTGTAATTATTATGCTAAATCAGTTACACTCTTTTATTGACCGATATATAGTCTGATGGAGGGACGCATTCGTTTTTCATTCATAAAATCAAAATTATAGGGCTGTTCGATCTGATTTTTTTTTGTATGTGTTTCATTCATCCCCATCCGTCAACTGGAAACTGTTCAGACGTTTTGTAAAAGAGGGACTGTCTCTTTAAGGAAGGTATAAGGATTGCAAAATATGTCCAAAAAAGACGAAATTTGTATTCATCTGCGTTACGTGCGCAAATACGCGCAGTAGACTAATCACACTTGTATAGAGAAACACTACAGACTGTCCCAGAAAAAACGAAACCGGGTTTCATGGCAGAAATGTTATGTTATAATGAATAATTTCCTTGATGTCTGAAAAGCTCTGTGTCTCTTCTTTCATTTGATATATAACTTATGGCACATAGTTCGCGCATGACTGAATTCGCGCAGAAATTGCAAGTTTGGGTGAGGTTTTGGGGTGAGTTTTAAGGGTAGTAAACGTACTTATTTTGAAAAAGGACAAATATCGCATACAAATTCATAATTTTATCTTTTATATGACACCTCATGATTAAAAAATAAATGATTTATGCCAGAGAACGAGTACAATGAAAACATGCGTGATTCCAGCCCAAATGAGTAACTTTCCTGATCTAGCCTGTTTCCCATGTTTTCCCTGATCCCCATGTTTGTGTAAATTCACTCATGCATTGTCAGCTGCTAATTCAGTAAAGCTGAGCGACTTCTTACTCAACTTTCACTCATTTGGGCAGAAATCAGTCATGTTTTCATTGTACTCGTTCTCTGGCATAACTCATTTATTTGTTTAGCATGAGGTGTCATGTAAAAGATAAAAATATGAACTTTTATGTTGAGTTTGTCCTTTTTAAAAATAAGTACGTTTACAACCCTTAAAACTCACCCAAACTTAAAATTTATGCGTGCAAATGGAATATTGGTAACACCCCTTTCCATTGTTCTAATTCAGTCATGCTTGAATTATGTGTCATAAGTTGTACATCAAATGAAAGAAGAGACACAGAGCTTTCCAGACATATATATATCATCAAGGAAATTATTCATTATGACAGAAAATTTCTGCCATGAAACCCGGTTTCATTTTATCTGGGACAGTCTGTATAATTCCTAAATTCCTATTGTTGGAACGTTTTAACCTCATTTCTTTTAGAGCATAGCCTCAGCTACAACATATCAAAATCTGGGAGAAAATCGATGAAGAATAAGCGACATATGGGCAGAAGTCAGCTGTGATCGATTTCAAATTCTATTAAAATGGGTTAAAATTGGCATTTTCGAATAAAAAAAGGATGTTTTTACCATGTTTTGCCATTTTGCGTGCGCGCGTAGTTTTTACTTTGACGCGCGCGTACTCCGTTATTATGAGTCAAAATGGCTCAAATTGATAGGGTGCATTAAGGAATGTATAAGGATTGCAAAACATGTGAAAAAACGACGTTTTTCCAATTCATTTGCGTTACGCGCGCAAAAACTCGCGCGCCGACGCGCACGCGCGGAAATTTTCGAAACGCTTAAAATTGTCTAAAACATATAGTTAATTACTCGGGTTGGGGTTTTGAGCATTTTTTTGTTATTGACGGACGCGTACGCGCGCGTCTCCGTGTGTATTTGCATGCGCATGGGCTAAAACATGACCATTGATAAATATTGATGCAAAATTTGAATTGAAATTGATAACTCATGACTGAGATATGATGATTATTAAAATTTTACAAAATGGCGTCCTGATGACGTCACAGTAATGTGACGTCACTGAAAAGCTTCGCAGATCTAAGTTAGATCATGATCTATCATCATGTGAAGAATCATGACAATTAATTCATCTGATCTTGAGATATGCGACGCACAAAATTAGGAAGAATAAATAATAAATAATAAATACAAATTCGAAAAAAATCAAGAGGTGATACGTATGATATACGTATCACCTAATAAGTACAATTCAATTTACTTAGATTTTTATAAAAAGTGATGACATGATTTGGAGCCCCAACAAATATTTTTTTTAAATCTAGTTCTGGCCATTTTTGGTATTTTAAATTTGAACAAAAACCTTGAAAAATGGCACCTGCCATTATCCATATTTAAGATCACCATCATGATAAAATAAGCTTTACAAAATTGTGTTCAATACGCTTATCGAAAATATGACCTTTTATTAATTTACATTTCGTTGAATATAGTACGATAATACATTAATATTGTACTGAACATATATTTGGCGGCAAAATAGTGCCCTAAACACAATAATGAACAGTATTTAGTACACTTTTTAGTACATCGCAGGTTCCTACACAAACTACTGGGTGTGACTAACAACATGCATCTGACCAACATGGTGAAGACCCTGATTCAGGACATACGCTTCTTCGTCGAGCTGTCGGGAAAGAAGAGTCGTTGGCGCAGGCAGAATAATGGCTTCCCCCAATGTGGCGTTCTGGCATCAACTCTGTTCAACATCTATGTTAAAGACCGACCTATCCACCCCGAGACCAGGAACTTCAACTATGCAGACGGCATGTGTATCACTACGCAAAGTGATGGCTTCCCCAAGCCAGAAGCCACCTTGTGTGAGGATCTTTCCAACATATCCTTGTACTGACAAAGAGAAGCATCTGAATGGAAATCAAACCCAAAGATTACCTGGAATGGACCTAGAGTGGAACATTATGACAGTCAAGTCTACTTAGGGGTGACCTTAGATAGATCTAGGGAAAGGTCAGCTCCTGGAATGCCCTTCTTGGCAACCTGAGCACATCCAAGTGGGGAGAAAATACGTCAACAATCATTGCTACTGCTCTGGCTCTCTGCTATTCTGCTGCAGAATATGCCTGTCATGTGGGGGAACGCCCAGAACATGCAAAGAAGATGGATCCTGTGCTTAACACAAGCTGCCGTTACATCACAGGATGTATGAGACCAACCATGACTGATAACATCTATCTGCTCTCTGACATCGTACCCCCTGACATGAGGAGAGTTGCTGCTAGCCAGAAGGAACGACTGAGACAAACTGAGGACGTTATACATCACCTCCCTGACCACCCACTACATCCTCGGCGCCTTAAGTCACGGTAAAGCTTCCTTTCATCTGTTGACTCCCCGGAATGCAGCGTTTATTCAAAAAGGCTTAAACTCTGGGAAGAGAGACTGGATGACATGCCAGTAGACATGCGTATGCCGGCTTGGTACGAACAGTCACGTTCACGTCACGTTCACGTCACGTTCACGTCACGTTCACGTCATGTTCACGGTTCTGTACCTTTTGTGAAACAGGTCACCCAAATCTACAAACAGTCACGGTAAAGTGACCCAACAATTTGTCGTTTTCCATGCCGGTAAAACTCGAATCGTCACGTCTACCAAAACGTGACGTGAGTGTTTAATCATTATTTGTAAACGTGAAAGCGCTTGTTACTAAGACTAGTAATGACGTCATCCAGAATATTCTCGACGACACTACTTTTCCTTTTTGTGCGAGTGAATTCCTATGGGGATTGCGTGTTTAAGGATTTGTCGCAGCGCACACAAAATTGTATGTAAGTGATCTGATGCGTCGCGACGATATCGACGAGATTCGAGAGCGAGGCCGAGGCACAGTTTGACGACGCGGCGATCGAGTAAATTGCAGGCTAGGCGCCGGATATTTTAGATGATACAAAGTGAGAATGTGAGTATAGTTTGGTATATCATTATTCTTTTCTAGCTGTTACGAGGACATGCGCCTGCATATGCCCAAGCCCAAGGCTCGACACGGCTATGGTTGCATGAGCCATGTGCAAAGATTGCCACTGCGTAGCCGGCCTACCTAGGGCCTAGGCCATCATAGCATGCAAGCTAGCACTGCCACTGCACTCTGGAATTCACTGGCTGCTGTCAATAATGATAAGGCAGATATCTAGTGCATAAAATAGCCTTGATTACGAAGTCCTGCCAGGCTTTGGGCCATAGCCGTGTCTAGCCGTGGGTTTGGGCATATGGCATGACCTCGTAACAGCTGGAAAAGTATAATGATATACCAAACTATACTCACATTCTCACTTTGTATCATCGAAAATATCCGGCGCCTAGCCTGCAATTTACTCGATCGCCGCGTCGTCAAACTGTGCCTCGGCCTCGCTCTCGAATCTCGTAAAAATCGTCGCGACGCATCAGATCACTATATATATATGCATGCACGCAATGAAACGTACCTGTGCAAGGCGCGGCGATTACGACTACCCCCCCCCCCCCCCCCCGCTGACAGGATTTTATGAACCGCTAGGTCCTGGTCCTGTTGGAACCGGTCCTGGTCTAGGCTTCGAACAAATATTACGAACAAACCTACCCCCCCCCCCCCTCCACCGCTGACAGGATTTGTTTTCAACTACTTGGTCCTGGTCTAGGTTCAACATTTTGGGACTGGTCCTGGACCAACATCACATTTTTTGACAAAAAAACCCTTGAAAATATCGTGGGTTCGCTAGTGATTGTGTTGCCCCCCAATCAGTCCGACCACGCTACACCACTGAATTTTATTATTACACACAAGTAAACAATACGTGTAGAAAGTTATTTTGCTCAAACCTATTCGTTAAAATTATTTCGCTATTTTTATAAAGGGGGACTTTCATTTGTTGTTGTTTTTATTACATGTTTGTTTTTTGTGTACGTATAATTTGCGTGTATGGGAGGGTATAACTAGCTGCCATTGTGTCTGGGTGTGCATGCATTTGTCTAGCTGTGTCATTATCATCCTTTGATAAGTGTATGCGCTTTTCCTTACACCATACACGATACTTTATTATATAATTTTATATTTTATTGTATATTATATATTTGTACATTTCATTGTATTAGTTTCACTAGCATTAGCTGCATCATTAGTACACTGAGTAATGGTAGCAGTGGCCGCACACATGTTGTTTTTTTTTCAAAGGGAAAGGAGAGGGGGTTATTTCGTCAGCCAAATTTCTTTGAGCGGGGAGGGGGGGGGGGGGGGGAGGGGGGGTTAGCTGTAGATATTTGGAGTGAATTAAAAACAGCCAAAACAGTATTTTTGGGGTACACACCCCCCCCCCCCCCACCCGCCCCCATGGGTACGCCTATGAATGGTACATTTTCATTCATTCATTCATTTCACATAATCTATACATCTTCGGCCCGAACCAGCTATTTTGCCATTAGTCTCTTCTCAATGTCAATTTACGTTATTTTTAAAAACGCAAGTGGCAACTTACGTGAGCTTTCGTAGATTGCATATAGCAGGTCAACAAATTGTTGGGTCACGTTACCCTACACTTCGTAGATTTGGGTGACCTGTTTCACAAAAGGTACAGAACCTGAACGTGACGTGAACGTGACCGTTCGTAGATTTGGGTGACCTGTTTCACAAAAGGTACAGAACCTGAACGTGACGTGAACGTGACTGTTCGTACCAAGCCCGTATGCCTACACTTTTTTTTAAAGAAACTGGCAGCAGGATTCAACCAACCCTGGATGACTTGGCGTATATAGCCTAAATAGGCTTCGAACAGGCATGGGAAGATGCAAGTCCAACATGTTGAACTAGGGATGTACATGATACTCCGCAAAAAAGGAAACTGGACACTTGTATAAGTTGAAATATTTCATATTAATGTACGATAAAGTGTATATGATCATATATCAAATTAAAGGGAATTTAGTCATATACATGCATGGTATAACTTAAAGGTGTAATCATTTATGCATGAAATGCCATGGTCAATTAACACTAGCAAGGTCTGTTTTAAAAAATAGCAAAACAATGGAGGACCAAACCATTCGACTGAAGTGATAGTAAGCGTTTCACTTAAAACAAGATGAGCGGGGCAAGTAAATTATGACATTATTCAACTTTATTGTCATGAACAAACTCTGGAAATACAAATTTGTCAATAAAACAGGGCCAGGTTATGAGAGCATTATCATACTGGTCTGTATTACAGGCATGAAACTTGTCTATTTCATGTGTCCCCTGCAATTTTAACCATATTTACCGAGAGAAATGTAATGTTAAAGACTGCCCAACTGTTTGACCAAGGGTGACTTCAGGTTTAGAAGATCTTTGGACTACGGTATAATTCTTGAGAAGAATTTATACCATTTTCATGCTGAAATAAGGGCACAAACTGGTTTTGACTAATAAAGCTTTGCCATGGAATTCCCCATTTTGTTACTTTTGGATGAAAATAACACCTATAACATTCACAATTTGTCTTCATTTATACTTTTTATTGAGATGAAGATAGAAAAGATCAAATTTGTAATGAAAAATTATGCCATCTCATGAATATAGCGTTTTTACATTATGCTTATCAACATTTATATGGTTGAGTGGATGAGTTCCATTTTTGCTATTTTTGAAAACAGACCTTGGTGTGGTTAATTGATCGTGACAGGTCATGCATGAATTATTTCATCTGAATTTCATGCGAATATTGAAGAGGGTAATTTTATCTTTAATTTGATATAAAATATCATTAATTTGATCGTTAATGAATACGAAATATTTCGTCTCATACAAGTGTCCAGTTTCTTTTTTTGCAGAGTATACATCGAAGGTGCAGCAGATCTTGAGTGCGGTCAAGGCCCTTAGACCATGAACCACCTGCTTTGATTAATTTGTGTAGAATGGCGTTTAAGTTGAGATTATATCATTCTGGAGGGCATAAAGAGGCAAATTTCAATGTTTTGGCGGCCATTTTGGATTTTCGCGTTAAAAAAAAAACGCTCAATGTTTCACGTCTGGCACTCATCGGATTTGGAATCAGCACCCTCGAATTATCAAGAAACCATCAAAAAACGTAGTATATATCAAAAAACAAAGTTCGGTGGTATGTCTATGGAGCCTAGCTCGGACTATAAACGCACCCTATCAATTGAGTCATTGTTGACTCATAATGACGGAGTACGCGCGCGTCAAAATCAAAATTACGCGCGCACGAAAATTGGTAAAATATGGTCAAAACATACCTTTTTTATTCGGCCATAACTTTTTTTAAAGTCCATTAACCCCCAATTTTGTTTCAATATTCGGAACGATATAAGTTGTATATTCGAATTCAAACCTCATTTATGCAAAGTAAATGATATGACGTCTTCATATTGAGGGTTAAACCTGAAAATGCGAATTTGAACCGATTTTAATTGATTTTGAAATCGATTACAGCGGACTTCCGACCATATCTTGCTTATTCTCCATCAATTTTCTCCCAAATTTCGATATGTTGTAGTTGGGGTTATGCTCTCTAAAGGAAATGTGGTCATTACTATCCAACAATAGGAATTTAGGCACTATAGTATGTCCTCTTTTCAATTGTGATTAGTCTGCCTCGCGTATTTGCGCGCGTAACGCAAATAAATAGGAAACATATCGTTTTTACACAGGTTTTCCATTCCTGGTACGGTACATTCTCTTCTACACACCCCATTAATTTGAGTCATTGTTGACTCATAATAACAAGGAACGCGCTCGTCAAAGTCAGAATTACGCGCGCACGCATATTGGCAAAGTATGGTAAAAACATACTTTTTTTATTTGGCCATAACTTTTTGATAAAGTACATAAACCCCCAAATTGTATTCAATATTCAGAAAGATTATGAGCTGTAGATATGAATTCGTACCTCATTTAGGCCAAGTAAATGTTGTGACATCATAATATGGAGTGTTAGAGTTGAAAATGCGAATTTTAATCGATTTTAAAATCAACTATCCAGCGGACTTTCGCCTATATCTCTTTCGCTCTTCATATGTTGTAGCTGAGGTTATGCTCTAAAAGTAAGTAGGTCTCAACTATCCAACAATAGGAATATAAGAAACTATATAGTGTGTCTCTATACATTATCATTGTTATGATTAGTCTGCCGCGCATCAACATTATATATTGTATTGGCAAATGCAGAGTGGAATCTTTTACTTGAATCATATACCATTATTTCTTTCAATCTGTTATTTTTTAAATCATCCTTTTAGTTTTATCATCAAAAAAACGATACGTATAACCTTAATTCGTCAAAGTGACGAATTCAAAGTCTAGTTATAAATTAGTTTCCTTTTGTGCTGTTTATTTGCTTGATATTTCCATTACTGTTATCAGATTTTAAAGTCCCTCTGGAGATTCTTGATCGAGGTGAAGAAGCCCTTCAGGCCTACAAAGAAGCCATGCGAGGTGGAAACACGGCAAACTATGAAACACGAATAATGATCGTTGGTCAACAAAGGGTTGGAAAGACGAGTCTTAAAAAAGCATTACAACGAGAGAAGTAAGTTTTGTTTCATATATTATGGTCAAATCAATCAAAAAGTATACTAGGCCAGTTTTGTATGTCACAATTCAAAAGGCTTGATTATTCAACCCTATATCATGCACACGTAAAGTACACATGTCAACCATCAGCCTGCGGTAGCAGGACTAAACAGAATAAGTAGTTTAAGTGTATAATGTGATAGGCTTGTTGTGGCTTACACTCGAGTGAGGTGATTTAAAGGGATCTAGTAACTTTGTTGACATGTGCAAAAAGCAATGAGTGGTTGATACAATGTATATTGTTGTTATCTGATATGTCCACTGAGTGTTGTGTTAAATGGACCATATAAAGTCCGAGTAATGAGCAAAATGCAAAGTGACATTCACTAACCCATTACACTCACTTTGTACACGGTCTGACGATCCATTGGATAATTTGACATCTGAACACTTCAATCGTAAATATCTTTTTAACGAAAGGGAAATTTGAAAAAAACGAAACCTGCCCCATTCTGTTATGTTCAATACGAATACAACAA
The DNA here is from genome assembly GCA_037951105.1 of Echinarachnius parma. Lineage (NCBI taxonomy): Eukaryota > Metazoa > Echinodermata > Echinoidea > Clypeasteroida > Echinarachniidae > Echinarachnius > Echinarachnius parma. Next base: position 8,347 of record JBAMJV010006819.1, on the reverse strand, counting down.
GGTATGGGGGAACCGCTAGAGTTTCAATTGGATTTTGAGGATTTGGACAATGATAATAAATCCCTTTAAGGGTTAGTATTGAGATCAGGAGACCTACTCCATCATTTCGGGTATGTCTATATTCATTAATGGGGTGGCGCATGATGCTCCCTGGAGTAATACTAGGAAACGATGAGTAAAATGAACACAATCCGTTGGCCACCACTGTACCTGGTCTCGCATGGCAAGATCTGGAACCTACACCAAGAGGTTCTAGCACAGTCCTAATCTCGTTTAGCTTTGACTCTCGTCACACTCTTCAAAAAAGGGAAATATATCCAGGCGGTTTTATCCGAAAACACATTCTAAAAACCTGCCTAACAACATACCATTATTCATCGAAAAATAACTAAATGTTATCACGCTGCAACATGGGGAGATCGTCATATCATTATCTGAAGCATTTGACGTTATGCAAACACGGGGGTATATACACAGCGCAAAACAAATCATTTTACCGTAATTTAGTCCTGCACTCTCCGTAATTTAGTCCTGCACTCTCCGCAATTAAGAACGACTGGAAACTACTCAACTTAAATGGTTGATCTTGGTAACGTGTTCCTAGTAAAATTTCGCCGTCCAATGCGATAAGTCGACCCCCTTTTAGCTGACCGTTTACTGATATAATTGATATTGTTATACTTATTCTTGTTATTTTTAAATTTTGTTCAGGTTTGACCAATCGGAGCCAATTACCCATGGCGTTAGTATCAGTAAGGAAATTGTGGAGGCAACCAAACAGTCGTGGCACGTGAAACAGGCTGAGGATTTAAAAGGTATTTTCCAATCATATTAAACGTGTTGATTATGTTTCGATTGCGTAAAGTGGACTGGTTATTTCAGATATATACAATAAGTTAATTCTGGTGTTAGTATCGGTAAGCAATGGTAAGGAAACTGTGGAAGCATCAAAACAGTTGTGGCACGTAAAAACAGGCTGAGGATTTGAAAGGTATTTTTCAGTCATATTAAACGTGGTGGTTATGTTTTGATTGCGTTAAAAGGACGGTCCCCTTTTTGCAAGCCAAATTTCAAAAGTTGCGAGGTTATGTCTTATATCAAAGAAACTATAATTTAACAGCTTGCCTGAACAAATTAGGGCTTGAAATCTCTTTTTCGTGGAGTTATAGACCTCAACATAATAAAACGACAGAACGCATTTAATTGTGCATTATACGAGTATTCAGCCGTGCATAATTTCGCTCACGATAGTGCCGGCGCATTCCCGGGATACCACGTTGCTGTGTGTGACCCCTACGTGAACCGCGCACAGGGTAAACGGCGTAAACGGCGTAAGCGAATACTAATCAAAATAACTAAGACTCCATTACGTTTCACTAAGTTAGCCGTGATCTCCACCACGGTGGAAATCAACTCAACCATTTTAATAGCTTTCGTCAACATTCCATGCCCTGTTAACTGCCCCCCCCGAGACCTAGTGGTATTATAGAGATAATCTCCTCCTAGAGGCACGAATCTCTCAACCTCTCCTCAGGCCTGAGAAGCGGATATTTTCTATCTTGGGTGAAACGTAATGCGCTAATACTGACTACATGTAATTGTATATTCTTCATTTTCGAGACCTTTTCCGTGTCATACCTTTACAAATGTCAGCCTCACAATACCTTTACAAGAATAAGTTCATTACTGTTGTAATATCACGGTAAATCAGCTTAACTCATTTATTGACCGATATTCAGTTCGGTGGAGGGACGCATTCTTTTTTCATTCGTAGAATCAAAATAACAGGGTTGTTCGATCTAAATGTGTGTGTGTGTGTGTTACATTCATTCTCATCCGTCTACTGAAAACTGTTCAGACGATTTGTAAAAAGGCGGAGAGTCCCTTAAAGTCGATTGGTTATTTCAGATATGGAGAGATTGGTGTTCCAAAAGGCGCTAAATTCACTTTTCATAAAAAATGTGTTAACGGTCATGTTCATTTATAAGCTTCGTTGTTACCTATAAATCCAAATTTAGGACAAAATACACAATCAGAATAAAAAAGGGAACGTTCAATTTTTATATTTTAAAGTTTAACAAAGAAACATGCTTTTCTTCAAAGTTGAAACAGTGGATTTAGCGCTTTTTAGAATTAAGCGCTTCAATAAGTTTATGTTGTGTTATTCAGTGTGGAAATTTGTTCCTGCATCAAGATGACCTTGACTCGGGTGAATAATATAACATTTGATTACAAAATAATGTAGATATACTTTCCGTTGGCTAACGTCAAGAAGATTGATCGATCAGAAATCGTATCATCCTTGCTTCAAACGATACAAGTCAGTGTATGCTTGTGTATATATGCTTGTATGTGGATGTGGTGTGGCAAGATTGGTAGAGCGCGCGATTTCCGATCATGAGATCCCGAGTTCGAACCCTGCCCACGGCGTTTGTCCTTCAGCAAGACAATTTATCCACTGCTCTCTACCCAGGTGTATAAATGGGGACCGGTAGGAGGTGAAAGCCTTTATGTGAACGATCTTCTTGAGCCCACTGAGCGCTTGGGAGGAATACTCCCCAGGGAGTGGAGATGATGCACACATTGTGTGCTAGTTTGCATTGTATCCTATGACCGGGGTAATAATATAATTGTAAAGCGCTTAGTGATGATTATCAATCGTGATAGGCGCTTTATAAATAGTGTATATTATTATTATTATGCATTGTGCCGGGCATTATTGGTTTATTTGTACGATAGTTGAGTGTTTTGAGAATGCTCTGCTGCATGCACTAACATTTTTGGGTATCATGTTTTCGTTTACAATTTGTATGATATAATGCACAGTATACATTTAGTACTAAGGACGGACATTTCTGACTTGATACATATATTATAGTAAGTTGCTGTGTTTAGAGCAAGTTGAGAGTGCATCTTAATGTGCCGCCTTTTCTAGTCAGTTCATTACTTATCTTTGTCATCTGTGATATGTATCAATTTTAATCTAGCTTCAATAAAATGTATAGTGTAGTTTAGTTTAACCCTATCATGCCCAAGGTGTGGGGGGGGGGGGGGGGGGGGGGGGGCTCATTGAGCCCCCTACCATACTTTCGATCACACAGTTTTCATTTGATTGTCAACTTTTCCTACAATCTTATTGCAAACAATTTGGTATAAACTTTGATTATATTAGCCACTTCGTGTTGACATGGTAACCATAAACTAAAGAGCATGTTTTTAATTTGTTTGAAATGTTTCACGAAATCTTTTGTTTTTCTCTGTTTTTAAAGACAAAATGGTGTAAAACAATGAATATAATAAGAATTGAATCATTTATAGTTTTGATGTTTACTATTTTTATTATATTTTTGTGATTAAAATCTGCAAATGGGGTTACTCACGATGTCTACAAACATTTTGATATGAACAAAATTAATTTGGTAAAGTTTATAGGGTAAAAATGGAAGAAATTGCATATATACTTATCATGTACTGTAATGTGTCTGATAAGTCGTGTGAAGGTCACCTCCACAATGACTTTGCGGACCTAATGGGCCTCTAAAACACATAAAATTCCACAGAAATGTCCTGATCTATGTTCCAGAATATGTAATATTACATAATTATGTTTTAAAAAATAAATTTGCCTACTTGATAACAGTCCATTTGGCGAAAACGGCTCAAAAACTTCTCAAATTCTGACATTTCCTATGTTTTTTTTTTAAAGCACCCTCATATGGTGACCTTAAACATTTTATGATTGCATCTTGTAGAACTTAACCTGCTTGACACGTGTGCCAAATATGAAAGTGGTTGATTGAATAATAAAGACATTTGAGAGGGAGGGCCCTATGAGCCCCCCTCCTTGGGCCTGGGAACGCCAAAATAGCTTGGGCTTGATAGGGTTAAAGGGCGCTTCAATTTTGTTTTTGTTAGTGAGGTAATGAAGAAAACATTCGAAAAAGCACATACATTTAAAGACAGAATAACATTAGCTAGATCAAAGTCAGTTCAGAAACAGCTGATATACAAAGTGCAATAGCCTACTAGCTGGCCTTCCCCACTCCCACATCGCACCTCTTCAGCGCATCCAGAACACAGCTGCAGGACTTATCACACGCACCAGGAAATCTGAAAACATCACACCTGTCATCCGATCTCTTCACTGGCTTCAGATCCACGACCATAATATGGTCGTATGGAGAATTTTGAAGACAATATTATTGTCTTCAAAATTCTCCTCCTATTCCACAAAATCAATTCAAATTTTGCCACATCTTGTCTCCAGAACCTCGTTTGTCTCCGATCTACCTCTACTTCTTCTGCAACTAGGCGACTCCGTACCCATTCTACCGCACATCTCCAGCTGTGTCCCCGCAATAGGACACGCTATGTCAGCGACCGTGCCTCTTTTACCGCACCTAAACTTTGAAACAATCTCCTCATACACATTGGTGACGCCCCAACACTGGACTCATTCAATCTCTTCTTAAGACACACCTTTACACGCAAGCCGAATAATGTTTGATGTTAATTTGTGTGTTTGTTAGCCCGGTAAATTATTATTTCATTGATTAGTGTAACTTGCTTAACTTTGATTATTCATTGATGGAATTAATAATGTTTAATTGGTACTTTAAATTAGTTTATTCACTCAGTACCCAATTGTATTTATTTATCAAAATTATTGTACAATTTCAATATAATGTTTTTTATCTATAACTTCACCAAATTGGATTGTACGCACTCTATTACTATCTTTCTTTCTGATTTATACTTATTATGTTGTAATTATTGAATCTCTTTATGTACAGTAATTATAAACATTTGTATTAAGCGCTTTAACAAATCTTTTTAAAATTATTATTATTATAAATGTATATGTTTGGAACAAAAGGTTGGGGCCCAACATTTATTAAATAATTTGAGAAAGTGTATAAAGTGCTCACATGTTTTGAAATTATACCAAAAATGCTTTTAAATAGTTTTTGATGATCTCTCTTTTGTATAATTATTTCAACGAAGCATCACATTAACATGTTTTTATAACAACAATGTCAAAACTGTTGGTTGTCTGGAGGGCGCCCTTTTAAATTAACGGCTGTTTTTTTGTGGTCAAAACAGCCCTGTTAATTCAGACTTTTATATATTTTCTACCATTTAAGGGGTAGGTCAGTTTTGGTAAAGATGGCGCTACACGAAATTATTTTGTTGTGAGAAAATGGAAAACAGTGTAAAATTCGAAAGAGCATACAATTGAATCAAAATCGGTTAAAAAACGGCTTAAAAATCAATAATTATATCTGATCAGACTAAATCTGGGGCACAGATTTGCTTACACTTTTTCAAAAATGTTAAAAAGAGGTTTTTAAATAGTTGTTGATGATCTCTCTAGTTAATCATTATTTCAACAAAACATCACATGCATAATTTTGTATGAAAAATGGTTCAAACCAATGCTTTTTAAGAAAGCGCCCTTTTATGTTTTGATGGCCCTTTTTGTATGATAACAGGATTCTTACTTAATCGTTTGTAATTGTCTATATCTTTCAACCATGGTAGAGTTATAACTATGAGTTTGTAACGTTATTGTACAGGTTTTAGTTACGAAAGCTCAGCCTTACCAAAACTGTACTACCCCTTTAAGGCATTATTAAATTGTAGTAATTAATTTGTAAGTATAAGTTACTTGATTAATTTCAGTTTAACCAAAACTGTAGTACTGTTTAGATGAAACATAATTGTATTTACTAAAACTTGAAAGTTATCATTACAAACTACAAATTATAATTATATGATAATAACTCACGAAGGGCTCCTCCAGACACTTCAAGTTTCAGCCATTTTCGCAAATAAATTAAAAACCAATATTGGATATTTTAAGCAATGTGCAGGATTTTAAATATATGTGTGTAAATTATTGGATGAAAGTTGGTCCCGTATATTGATTAAATTCTGATTTTTTTTTTGAAGCGCCCTCTAAACTAAAACTTAACTATGCTTTAAACCGGGTTTGACTAATTGGCTATTTGGTTAATCCTTAGGTTCCATTGAAACATGATGCTTGAAACAATTCGCTGCCCTGTCAAAACATTTATTATTGAGTGAACATTCTTTAGTATTAAGTTAATCGTTATGATTTTAGAAACAAAATATTGAATATGAGCTGAACAATAATGATTAGTTAATTGCAATGTACTTATCCAATAATTGTATTTTATTCACAAAATTGCTCATATGTTACAGGGTTCGATGACAAAATGGCAAATGCTATATACCAGAAGCTCGAGGCAAACGTGGTAAGTTAATTTATAAACGCGTTCCGTAGATTACGTAGAAGTACATGTAACCATGTGTATAAGAACTGCACACAAGAGTCCGAAAAATACAGCTCTTTCGATCGATGACCACCATAGGCGTGCTTAGGGATCTGTGAAAAAAATTAATTGTAAAATTGGACAGTGTTTATTTTTTCTTGGAATTCGTATTCCCCACTGTAGATGTTGCTGGTAATTAATTACTGTATTTGTGTTCAGCGTGACACATTTTCTTATAAAATCGCATTAAAAACATTAATATCTTGCGGTAGAATGAACCTTAAAGTGATCCAAGTAAAGTGTCTAACTCCACGAAAATTACTTGGAGCTTCCTCGTTTCTCTTATGCCGTGTTGTTTAGCACATGGTAAGAGAAGAATAAAATAGGGTGAGATTTTTTTCAAATGTCCCTTTAGTATGAAGATAATTATCATTGAAAATCATCATCTCAAAAGCGTTGCCCAACGCTTTTGGTAAAAAGTACAATTGCCGTAGCTGAACACGTCCGGTCGGCGCGCCATGCGATCGATGTACCCGACTGTTGAGCCGAGCGCGCGCAAATGTACCGTCTGTATACACGGGTGCAGATATCGTCAAACGGACGATTAGTACTGCGAAAAATCTACAGCAGGCCATTAGTATTCGGTGATGAAATATGAACTCAATATTCGTTTTGTTTCACTAGGTAAACAGTGGTCGTTTTCTTTCAAACATTCACAACTCTTTCAATTGTATTTTACAATGATATTGATATAGGATTGAAGTCTCAAATATCATTTTGTGCAATATCTGACACTTTACAGGGATCACTTTAATCGTCCTAAAGGTGTGCGCGAAATACGTGCCAATTTTACTGAGGCATTCTTAACTTTGAATGACATCAACAAACAATTTCTTGTTAGTGTGGAGACCGGCTAGTTTTGTTTATCCTGAGGAAGGTTTTGTTATTTCACTACCGTATAATCTTAGAATATGTATATTAATGAGACATAATAATAAGACATTGCTTCTATAACGAGTAATAATATAAATATATTCTCTACGCGCTTTACACAGGTTGCATAATTTACAATTCAATACTTAAAGGTATAGTGAAATCCCGGCTTTGATTCAGGTTTATAGCTTTGAATATGTGCCTATATTGATATACCACACTCTTTTTTCAAAGAAATTCTTAAGTTGGACAAAAAAGGTAAATTTCATGTAACTTTTTGGCTTTTTTTCGCATCGGAGTTCCATACTCCTTAACAAGTTATTTATAGCGGAGTGTACGCGTGTGTACGTACCCATCGGGTCATGATGTCACATTAGGACCACAACACGGAGTTCAAAGTTCGAATGTGCATGGTTTACATGCAGAGTCTTTGACTTGCTAGTAAAACAAGCTCGTATTTACTTGTAACAGGATGCAGCAACAAATCTGAGTGTGGATCCTCCATGATATAAACTTAAACAGATGTTTGCAAATATTGAAAAAAATCGAAATAATATCTCTCTGTCAACGTGAGTAGATGCACTAGTAACTGCGATTGTGACGTCACAAAGATGACGTCATTTTCCTTCGCCCGGACTATTATTTTACCGGGTTTTCCCACGAGGAAAATATGTTTTTATTAGTAATCTTCATGAAAATCAAGCCTAAGATACAGTAAAACACATTTTCTTGTCTGTGGAGCTTTAAGTATTAACCCTAAAAGGGCCGGGCTATTTGAGGTCTTCAGCAGGCCGGGGGGGGGGGCCATTATGGCCCCCCCCCCTCCCCTAAGATCTCGGCCGCGGAGCGGCCGATCGCCGTGAAACTGTGCACGCATGATAAGTGAAGTGTATAGAATACAATGGTAATTTTTTTAAAATTTTAAAAATTCATTAATTTGCATATTTATGGTAATTTATGCAAATAAGTCATGAAATTCATATTTTTACCCATAAATTATATATTATTCATAATTAAACTCTGGTTTTCACTACATATATTCTTTAGAGCATGTGGAATAATAATACGACAAAAAAATTAGGAAGAGCCAGGTTCTTCCTTATGTTTTCTATTGTTTT